>SNQJ01S0024539.1:157061-176128 GCA_010110895.2 Picea sitchensis | reverse complement strand
TAAGTATTAAATTAATGGTTAGTGATTAATTGATTATTAATTAAGTAATTGATTAATTATGTATTAAACAAATGAGGAAAAATAAAATATAAGGTTAAATGGGGTTACGTATCCCATAAGGGATAACGTAACCCATACGTAAATAGGAACATTAAATAAAGGATAAGATCATTAATAAGAAATAAATGAACAGATAAGGCATTAATCAATGGATAAGGTGTTTGGTGGGGAGTAAAGGTGCGAGGGCGGTGAAGGAGGCATAAGGGAGGAGAAGGATTATGGAGAGGGGGAGGATTTTTGGATTCATTCATGCATTCTACGGGAGAGGAGATTTTGGGTAGCATTGGGACAGAGTTAGTTAATAGTGGGATTTACCGTGCACCGTGGCTGAGGGGTTTTGGGCTCGGAGGGCTAGGACGTCCATAGATGTCCTAGGGATAGGCGTACTAGTCGGTAGGGTGGCTGGTTTTGGGGTGTCTTCAGGAGCAAGCTGCTGCGGATAGGTTGAAGCGAAGGGAGTGACAACATCAGAGCGAGGTATTTAAATTGTTATGTAAATTATGCAAATTGTTATGTAAATTGTTATTTTATTTATTGGAATATGGGAGTGAATATGCTAGATTAAATAAATTTTGAGTAAATTTCAAATTTACTGCTCTGTTTTAATTCTATGGTAGTTTAATGAAATGAGGGTCACTACAGAGGCTCTAGGGTAGTGGAACTGATGCCAACCGTAGATCTACCGGCAGGTGATGATCGACGGCTAGTGTGGATTGAAGAACTGAAGCTTGTGCGATTGTTAACTCAACCCTTGCATCCTGCAATGGTTCCCAACCATTGATCTTCCCTTACTGAGATGCGACGATCAGGACTTAATCGGATGTTGATATGATGGTCCTCATCTATAACTCCTAGATATGATGGTCATGGTTTGTCCTAAAATCTACATCTGTGGACATGATTCTTCCTCGATTCTTTTGTAGTTTTACTATGGGGATTTCTATCTTGATTGCATTTTTGCAATGTGCTTTCCCTTATGAGATTTTTGGTTTATTCCTCTGCATGTTGTTCATAACAACTTATCATCACATCATAATGACATTGATCGTTGAAATCAATGACAACACATCAATGACAATATTCTCAATAATCTCCCCCTTTTTCATTGATGGAAACATACCAACTTCATACACAAACTCCCCCTGTGATGATGCTTCTCTCCTTTGAAGTTACTCTCCCCCTTTGAAATCAATGGCAGAGGGGATATTTCTTCTCTCCTCCTATGGAAATTCTCTCCTTGACCATGTTCCCATTCTGATACAATTTTATGGTTTTAATGAGGTTTTTGAATTACTCCTAATTTCTGTCAAAGATTTTCAAAAGTACTTCTAGGCAAAGGTTTTGTGAAAATGTCTGCAATTTGTTCCTTGGTGTCTACATACAGTATTTTAACTATTTTTGGGGTAACCTGATCTCTTAGGAAATGATATTTAATTGGGGCGTGTTTGGTTTTAGAATGCATTACTGGATTTTAAGATATTATTATGGCACTAGTGTTATCATAGTTAATAGTAATGGGATTATTATATATTATTTGTAGGTCTTCTAAAGTTTGCTTCATCCAAAGAACTTGTGTCATTGAAGGTCTTCTAAAGTTAGTTTCTTTAGGTGCAGATTGAAATCTCCCCATGATTCATATATCCTACATGATGTCATGTCTTCTTTCTATTAAATAGAGAAAACTTCCAACCATTGATCTATACATCGTTTGGTCCACTTTGGGTGAGTCATCTTCTAGGCTTAGCTTACATCCAGTGACCATGGGAGTACTCATAGGTTTACTATATTCCAATTGAAATTTCTTCATCATTTCCTTGATATATTTGGTTTCGTAAATGAATATTCCATTTTATATTTGATTTACTTGTAAGCCTAAGAAAAATGATAGTTCTCCCAACATAGGCATTTCGAACTCTTTCTGCATTTTGGTTGCAAATTTTCTTCTTAGTGTAGTAAGATTACTCCAAGATATCATGTCATCTACATATACCACCACAACAATCATGTTTCGATCCTCAATTTTCATGTATAGATTGTTGTCAATGGTCCCTCTCTTAGATCCTTATTTTCATAGGTACTGATCAAGCCTACAAAACCATGCTCTGGGGGTTTGTTTAAGACCATACATGGCCTTTTTCATCTTGCACACATTGTCCTGATTTTCTGATAACATGAATCCTTCTGTTTTCTCAACATAGACTTCTTCTAGTGTTCCATTAAGGAATTTTGACTTGACATTTTTCTGATAGATTTTGAAAATTTTGAAGCATGCAAATGCCAAGAACATTCTAATGGCTTCAAGTCTTGCTACTTGAGTGAAAGTCTCTTCAAAATAAATACCTTCTAATTGGGAACATCCTTTGAAATTAATATGGATTTTTTCTTTATAATCTCCCCATTTTATTTTAATTTATTCTTGAAGATACACTCAGTTCCTATCACATTCTTGTCCTTGGGTCTTGGAACTAGTTCCCAAGTCTGATTCTTCTCTATATGGTCTAGTTCTTCATTCATTGATTTTATCCAATCTTTTCTTTTTATAGATTCTTTAACTGAATTAGGTTCTATTAGGGATAACATTGCTTCTTCTGAGTCAAAATCAAGTTTCCTTCTTTTTTCCACTCCTACACTTTTATATCCAATAATCTATCTTCCAGGATGATTCTTTTGAACTCTTTTTGATGGAGATATTAACAAGGGAGTTTCTTCATTGTATTCTTCATCAATATGTGTTTCATTTTCCTATGTTTCATTATTATCATCTTCTTTCTAATATTCTACATCATCATCTTCCTGTTGAGATTTTACATCATCATCTTCTTGTTGCGATTTTTTTATCAATGCCTTGGGATATTCTCTTTTTTAGATCATCTATCTTTACATTGGCACTTTCCACTATCTTTAGTAGTCTAAGATTATAACATATGTATGCTTTCTTATTAGATGAATATCCTAAGAATATTTCTTAATCATAGCTTGGATCAAAATTTACTAGGTTATCTTCATCATTATTTATGTAACATTTACTTCCAAAAGTTCTAAAGTGTTTTACAGATGTTGGCCTTACAAACCATAGTTCATAAGGGGTTTTGTCATGGTTGGCACTCAACTAATCTCTATTAAGTATGTGGACTACTATGTAGATTTCATCTCTTCATAATTTGTCTGAAATCTTGGCTTCATTTACCATGGTTCTTGTAGCTTCTTAAACTACTATGTTTTTCCTTTCTACCACTCCATTTTGTTGAGGAGTCTTGGGAGATGAAAAACAGTCTTTTGATACCATTATTTTCAAATAATTGAATGAAATATTTACATGTAAATTCTCCTCCATTGTCTAATCTTAGACATTTAATTTTGAGACCTGTTTCATTTTCTACAAGGGCTTTGTATATTTTAAATTTCTCAAAGTCTTCTGATTTTTCTTTTAGAAAAAATACCAAGGTCAAACTTGTGTAATCATCAAAAATCAACATAAATTAGTGTTCACCATAATCACCTTTGGTTATGGTTGGTCCACATATATCTATGTGAATAATATCTAATGGTTTTGTTTTGGAATGCTCTTTTCTTTTCAACCTAACTCTTGTTTTCTTTCCTATTTGACAATGTTTACAAATAGAATTTGAAGGCTTAATCACTTTTGGTAGGTCCTTAACTACCTTTTTCTCGTTGGTTTTGATCAAGTTGTTAAATATTAAATGTCCCAACCTTCTATTCCATAGCCAACTTTCATCTACTTGGCTTAAACAACATTTTTCTTCTTCATCTATATTAAGTATGTACACATTGTGAGATGTTCTTGGTGCAACTGTCACTAGCTTTCCAATGTCCTTTTTTTCGATCTCACATTTTTAAGAATTAAAAGTAAGTATGTGACCCTGATCAAATGTATGGCTTACACTTAGGAGATTTGGTTTGAGATTTTCTACCAGAAGTACATCTTCTTCTTTGGTTTTATTATTTCCTAACCTAACAGTTCCTTTTCCCATTATCTTGGTTGGCATGTTATCTCCAAAAGTTACTTTTCCTTTTACTTTTTTATTTAACTTGAGAAATTTACTTTGATCTCCAGTCAAGTGATTGGAACAACCACTTTCTATAGACCACTGACATCCTTGATTTCTTTCATATAAGGCTACATTGTACTCTTTTTTCTTTTTCTTCCGTACTTTTTGATTATAATAAATATTTGTATTTTTATCATATTTTGGCAATGTACATTCACTGGTTTTATGATCATAGTTGTTCCATTTTTGGCATTCACTATTGATGCTTTTCAAAGGAGAAAATGAGATATAGTTTCCCTTCTATGTATTGTACTTATTGTTCTTATATCTTTGGAAATTTCTATTATTGTATTGTCCATAAACTTTGCATTGTACTACCTTATGTCCAAAATTATTGCAAGAGTAACAATATCCAATAAATAGATATTTAGGGGGATTCCTTATGATGATTTTATTTTTCTTGTCATACTTTACTCTAGTAGGGAGTATTGATTTATGTTTATGTGTAACATTTTTCAATGGTATCATCTTTTCCTTATTATCTTCTTTTCTTAAGGAGTTTTTCAGAGCATTTGCGTAACTGATTGGATTCTTGACAGATCCTTGTGATGTAGAAGTTGAGTATTGGGTGTATCCCAAACTAGTCTTGTTGTTTGGTGACCTTTGACTACTGAGAATTTCATCCAAAATATTTGAACTATTTAAAAATTGTGATCCCTTATTTTCTTTCTTAATTTCACCTTTTAGTAGCTTAGTCTTAGCTTCTAGTTTCTCACATACTTCTTTTTTATCATCAAGTTCTTGTAAAATGACTTCTTCAATTTTATTATCCTCCAAGAGTTGGGACTTCAAATCACTAATGGTTTTTTCTAACTCTTTGATGGCTTTGGAAACTTCCTTGTCTCTTGATTTAGTAGCTTATTAAATCTCTAGAAGCTCTTCCCTTACTACCCTGTTTTGTTTTTTAGTTTTTCTTAGTTCTTCAATTACACTAAGGATTTCGTCTTCGAAGTTCACTTCTTCTTCATCTTCTGAATGTTTATCATCTTGAGTTTTTATTCCCATAAATAGAAGCTCTGGTTCATCTTCTTCATTTTCTTATGATGAGCTATTGTCTTCTTGGGTAAAGAACATTTTATTTTTCTTGTAGAACTTCTTTTTATTATTAGTTTTGATTTTCTTTTGATTTTTTAAGGTTCTTTCATCATCACTTTCCTCCTTCTTAGGATAGGGACATTTATTGGAAAAATGTCCAATTTTTCTACACTTGAAACATATTAGAGGAATATTTCCTTTGTATTTCCCTGTCCCTTTCTTGAGTTTTTTTTATGAAGTTGGCAGTTTCCTCATCAGATATATATGATAACTCATCATTGGTATTTTTCTCCCGCATCATATTTTTTTTAGATGCTTTAAAGGATGTTTATCATTTTGATGATTTATCATTCCCTATTCTCATTTCATATGTTGTACAAATTCCATGAAGTTGATCAACTGTGAGTGTGTCAAGATCAAGCCTATCTTCAATTGTAGAAATCTTGGCATCATATCTTATAGGTAACGACCTTAGTATATTTTTCAAAATAGGTTTATCTGTAAGTTCTTCTCCTGCTGCTCTAATTGAATTGACCACTTCATCTACCCTATGAAAGTATTCAACAATGTTCCCTTCTTCTTTCATTTTCATATTTTCAAATTGAGTTCTAGAGGTTTGTAGTTTGGATTCCTTGACTTTGCTATCTCCTTCATATACAACCTTAGATTTATTTGGCTGAATTACAGTGCATAACCTTCACACATATAGAATTTGTCAACCCTCCTAGAATTGTATTAACTTCTCTTGAGTTGTCATTGCATATTTTCTTTCCTACAACATCTTTGGGTGGAGTAGTTGGTACAGTGTAACCATCTACAAAATATTGTCAAAGATCAAAACCAAGAGCCAACGGGAATTTTTTCATTCTTATTTTCCATAGAGCATAGCCACCTCCATTGAAAAATGGTGCTTTGTTGTTAGACATTCCCTCTTTCCGATCCATCTTCAGGATATACCTTCCAGTTGATAGACTGTGCGAAAGACACCTGCTTTGATATCAATTGTTGGAATACTAAGGGGGGGGGGTGAATCCGTATTACCCTTTTTCAACAATTAGCAATTACTTTTATATTTTGTTAATTACCACAATAGATCAACAATGGACTTGTTTGTAAAATAAATTATATAAATATAATTAATAGGAATTACAAGGACTTATGAAGAATAGTGAAGGACACCAATCCCTTTTAGAGAACAAACTCTAGGAGACACAAATCCCCTTCTTCAGGGCACCAACCCTAGGAAGAACCAACTCTGTTGTATTTAGGGAACCAACCCTAGGAAGCAAAAACTACCTTGTCTTTAGGGCACCAACCCCACGAAGCACCAACTCCCTTAAATTACACTTACTTAGTAAAGGATATGAATCCTTTCATGCTCCTTCCTTCCACCCTCACTTCTTAAGAATCATCAGTTCTTCTTCTTGGACTCAGATTTTGTTTTAATCTTCTGATCTTGACTACAGAGACACCCTCTTCTCACCATTCTTCTTTGTTTACATAATATTCCAACTGGTGTGAGAAATTAGGTATTGTGTCCATTTGTTTGGACCATCACACCTCTTCATTTTAAATTAACAATAGTCTTTATTATTATTCAAACATTATTGTGAAGGATTTTAATTTAGTAAGAGTGCTTTTCGTAAATCGATCACAGGTATGGATCAATTTATTTTAACTCAATTCCATGTCTTTGCAAATATTGCAGAAATCGAATTCTGCAGAGGCATTTTCTTCAAACCATTTACATGTGACCATATGCATAAAACCACAATCTTGTTTATTTAAGTAATGTTCCCAGCACTACATGGATTTATGTGTTCGTAACCTGTGACTGGGGCTTGTAACCTAGTCCTTCGGACTTCAACCTTCGGGCATTTTTTCTCTCATCCAATCTTCCGGAGTTTTCAACTCCCAGAAGTAGTTACCTCTCACAAGGATTTATCTAATGGTTAGCATGATTCTGAAACAAAATCAATGGTCTAGCTTTGATCCTTACTCTCTTCCACTTCTTAATCCAACGACTGTGACTTAATCTAATATTGAGATGGACGACTATTATTTACTTCAAGACTTTGGGACCTCAGGGCTTCAAAGGTTCAGGTAGTTGTTGTTCCAATTTCCTCTGCAGTTGGTCAATGCTGAAGTGGTCAACATGGGAGTTCTTACGTCATATTTCCACTACGTTTGGATCTAACAGTCATGTGAGAATTTAGAGGATATTATATCAATGGTTAGCATTGACATCATCCTTCGGTGCTTCGGGTAGTTGCTGGTGGTAGACGATGGTTTCCCCTGAAGGACAAACTCCTATAGTGACATAACTTATTGATGTCACTGCTAACTTAGCATTGACTGAGTGAATACCATGTGTCACCTAGATTCGTGACTTACATAACCTAAAGTGCCAATTGGACCTAGAAATGTGTCACCATATGATTATGCCATGTGTCCTTGCTAACGTGGATCTCCTGATGTGGCACATGTACTCCTCTTGGTCATAGGTTCATATGAATCCTTTATCCAAAGAATTTGATCAACTTTTAGATCAATGGTACATATTTATTTCAGCCTTTGGGACTTCGAGCCTTTGCAATCATTCAACCTTCTGGTGTGCATTTCACCGAAGTAGATCAAATGGTCGATAATCATTATTTCATAGATGGATGATCCTGTCTTGTCCAGAGGTTTCAAACAAATAAACGACCATGACTTGATATGAAATTGAGTGAATGGTTCTCTTTCACTTTGGGAATTCAGACTTCGGGACTCCAGCCTTTGCAGTCTTCCAACTCTACCGAAGAAAATTTCGTCGGAGTGCATGTTAGCACTTTTTGCCTGTTATCTTTTCATAATTCCAGGAGCTATGACCATTGGCCTAGGAACAAAGGAGATCCTCTCTTTGGGTATTCGAATATTCGTGACTCCAGGGCTCTAGGGTAGTGGAACTGATGCCAACCATAGATCTATTGGCAGGTGATGATCGACAGTCGATGTGGATTGTGGAACCAAAACTTGCACGATCATTAACTTAACCCCTGCATCCTGCAATGGTTCCCCACCATTGATCTTCCCTTACTGAGATGTGACGATCATGACATAATCAGATGTTGATTCCATGGTCTTCCTCTATAAGTCCCAGATCTGACGGTCGTGGTTTGTCACAAAATCTACATCAGTGGACAAGATTGTTCCTCGATTCTTGTGTAGTTTTACTCTAGGGATTTCAATCACGCTCACGTTTCTGTAATGCACTTCCCCTTATGAGATTTTTGGTAAATTCCTCTGCATGTTTTTCATAACAAATTATCGTCACATCATAATGACATCGACTGTTGACAACAATTACAACACATCAATGAAAATATGTTCAACATGCATGTGCATCCATAGTCTCAAAATTTCATTCTCTTTGCCCCTTTTTCGTTCATTTTTCCAGTATTTTTGTTGTTACGAGGCTTATGGTTTTCTAGTAGTTAATTTTTTCTTTGTTTTTTGTTCTTAGTTATATGAATTTAGGTTTAATTCATAAAGTAAAAGGAAAAAACATTGTCTTTTTTCTCCTCTTTTTATTTCCTTTTTGTGTGTTTCATGTAGTTATTTTTTAGGTACATTTCTCCTTCAAGTTATTCTTTTTTGTAAGATTGCATTGTCATAGTTTCAAAAGCGAAAATATAAAAAGAGTTTTTTCATTTTTAATGTTATTTTTTATTGAAATTGTTCATGGTTTATGCTTGTTTGAAACCAAATACATTGAAGGATAAGTCAGATGTTTTTTCCAGTGTTCTTAAGTTTCTTATTGACAAAGTTTCTAAACATCATAAGTTCCATTGCCACCCCTTTGAGTAATTCATCAACATATAAAATAAACACTTAATCTAAAATCATATAGACTTTTTCTTTTTATACAAACCAATATAGTCTAGGAATAGATCCCTGGTGTAGGATTGGAGAGGAGATTCTTCAAGGTTGCAAAACCAAACTAGAATTTGACAAGTGAGTGAAAAATCAATTAGTAGAAAGAAGCACTTAATGGGAAATCACATCTAAAACATGTTTCAAGAATGAGGTCAAGATAATAAAGTGGAGTATATATCCCCTCTTCACTTGTTTGGTGGTATTATTATGTTTTTGGGGGTTTTGGATTGAAGTGGAAAGTCCTTGGGGTGACACCAATTCTCTCTAGAACTTTAGGTCAAGGTCTTAGAGCTACATTCCATACCCATATGCATAGTATTGACCCATGAATATAATTCCTAATCACCAGTTGGGAAGTGGTAACCTTAGTGTATTTTCCTAGGGAATCACATTGGTGACTACAAGTGGGAAGTTCTTGCAGTACCTAAGGAAAAACAGTAATCTCCATTTCAACTCCCTTGGAGGGTGCCCCTCTTCAGGAATGTACTTGCACCTTGGGTGATTATTGTTTGAGGTTACCATAACTATCTCCTTCCCCTTCGTTAGCTAGTTTTGGGACTTAATAAACCCATACCAACTTGTAGAAGGCTCTTTTGATCAACTTTTAACTCTCTTGGACTCATGAACTAACCACCTTGGGTTGAGATTCAGGGCATGTGTTTTGGTTATTTATATCTCTTATGTCCCCCACTAATAATCACCGAAGAAGTAACCACCTTGGGCTGAGAGTTGGGAGAGGTGTTTTGGTTGTTGATATCTCTTATGTCCCTCAAAAGGTGGATAAAAATTATAGAATTTGTGAAAAACTTATGCTCCTGAGAAGGGTTAATAGAAAAACTACTTCTATAACTTCTTGAAAATCATTCTAAACTATCTCAAACAACTCAAAAAGGTATAAAACGAGTCCTGAATTGAAGAAAGGGAAGAAGCATTGTAATATCCCAAGACCGAGCCCCAGTTGTAATTGTGAATGTAACATGTTTTATAGGTTGGTGAGCCAAGTGATTATAAGCTAGGAGGCTTATGTGATGATTAGGTTGGAGAACCTAGATTCTTAAGAAGAATGATCCTATTATTGTATATGTAAACATTCATATCATTAATATAATACATTTTTGTGTGTAGATTGACCACGATAAAAAAGAATGGGGGACTAAGCTCCACTAGGTAGGGAAAGGAAAGGGGTTAAGAGGCTAGGAATAAGGGCTAAGATTGAGGGCTTATCTCTAAGGGAATATTACAATATATTTCCTAAAATAAAAAGGTTAGGATATAACTGAAGTTATCCTAAGTTCCTTTGGGGAAAGGAGAGAACTACAAGTGGAGAGGAATGAGATTTCTCGACGGCTAGGTGTCAATCCCGACACATGCAGTTTTATGTGGGAAATTTCATTCATTCGGGGGGTTCTCTTACATTCTGGCCATTCTTTCCAGGCACTCACACATTCATGCACTGATCCATCCCCTCCATCATTGACCTATGAAACATTCACGTACCTCTAAAACTTGCATGCATTCTGGATCCATATCCCGTGTTTTCTTATCATCAACTGAAACCTGTGATCCTCCTGGGTCGCACAACACACACGTGCCTACCTAATCTTGTGTTGTACTTTCCCATTGTGAGCAGTGCCTATTTACAAACCTGAATGACGTGGTTGTCAATTTTACCTATACCTTAGCTGAAAGTGGTTGTTGTTTTCACTTAAGCCTGTTGTTGGTTATCTGGGAGTGAGAGTGAAGAGACAGGTTGTCAGGCCCATGGAATGAAGAGGCGGGTTATTAGGCCTATGAGAAACTCTCTCCGGGTGAGAGAGTTTGCTGGAAAATAAGAAGCAGGTTGTCAGGATTATGAGAAACTCTCTCCAGGTGAGAGACGTTGTTGGGGAAGTGATTTCTTGTGGAGGGAGCCCAACAATGGCTATAGTGCTATGATTATTCTTGTCTGACCTGTTGCTAAAGCCCTGGAAGGGAATTTGGGAAGTCAAAGGACTGTTGAGTAGAGAAGGGGCACACTTCCCGGGGTGGGAGAGGCATGTGGGAGTGAGAGTTTGTAAGTTGTGTGTATAAGTTGGCTTCTGGGAAGGAATCCTTCCTGATTGACCATGTAACATCCCATTGTCTCAGCCTAGCCTAGGAATGTCTTTACCCGTGTGGAGTTTAGTCCCAACTCGGGGGTGACCCACTATTGAGAGTGATGAGTAGTGTGGTCTATGACTGGGAAGTTCGTGGAAGGTATGCACACAGTTGGTGGTCTTCTACAAAAAGATAAGTACCATTTATATGTTCATTTACATGTTGTGTATATGTACATGTCTAATATTTATAATTATTTCCTGTATATGTTGTATGTGTAGGCTTATTGTTATTTCCACATTAATTTGTATATTTGCAGAGTGTAATTGTCTGTTAATTTATATATGTATGATGTTCCACAGGAGTTTATGTGTGTCATATCCAAGTATTTCTATGGTTTGGTATGTTACATTTCGGGTATCAGAAGCTCAATAAGAATGTGTTTTAGAGTAGCATGGCCTGGCCTGGGTGGTTGGGGGTGTTACAAAATGGTATTATATCTTAGAAAGAGTGGTTCTATGAGGTAGCTCGGCTCAGCTTGGGTGGTTGCGGGTGTTACAAAATGGTATTAGAGATTAGAAAGAGTGGTTCTACAAGGTAGCATGACATGAAATGGGTGGTCGGGGGTGTTACAAAATGGTATCAAAGCCCATGGTTTTGAAAATGAACATGGATGGGCCATGTATGAGGAATTGAATTAAAAATTCAATATAGATTTGATGTACAAAGTGTCAATAGGGTGCTAAGAGAGCTCTTGGGGGGTAATGAAAATCTCAAGAGAAGTGGAGGAGAAGCTATCACAATGACCGTAATTGATAACCACGATATTGAATTTGAATCGCAGGATCTGGACGGTGGGAAGCAGACCCTTCCCAACCATCAGATCTGGAAAAGGTGCATGAAAATTAACCTCCAAGTCCTTCGGACTTTGTGACTTCAGTGAAGTTTACATTCTGTTTAGAGAAAGGGGATGAGGCTTGAAGTTCTGAAGTCCCAGGATTATGTTCATCCATAGATCATCCAAGAGGAGGAGAGTCGTGGATGTTCCCCCAGTAGTTCGGTGGTTCGAAGTTTGGGGAAATTTATTGATGTGCACACAAAATGGACTTCCTCCCGATGTCCAGAACTCATCTAGACCATTCGATTAATAGGGACATGTGTCTGCATATCAACCGTGAAAAAATCGACAGTTTAGAGATTCAGAGTTTGGGATAACTGAGAGGTAATGTTAAGAAACATTCTAAAGTTCTGGAGCCCTGGAGTCCCGAAGTTCCAGGAAGCATTTGTTCGACGGTTCACAGTTCGGGAGAAACATGGTGATAAGTCAAGAAATCCTTCGAAACCTGGATCTATGAAGTGTTGAAGCATGGGGTGTGACATGAGATTATGACATCACCAAGGGTGACGTGGACCTTTCCTAGTCATGCCACGTGTTAGTGAGAATTGTACTTTTGACGATCTTGTTGGACCAATAGAATTCTGACATGTGAGGGCCATGTGTCACCATCTTCTCTGATGGCCTCAACCTTCTCAAGATCCACGACGATCCCTTCTTATGAAATAATATGCCCCAAGTAATGGATCTATTCCTAATAAAATGATCATTTTCTCAGTTTGGCATAAGCTGGTGTTCTCTTATGACTTGTAGCACCATCCTCAGGTGTCGTTCATTCTCTTCCTCTAACTTGGAATACACCATAATGTCATCCAGGAAGACTATGAAAATATTTTCTAGATAGTCCTTGAACACACCATTCATCAAGCACATAAAAACAACAGGTGCATTTGACAGTCCAAACGACACCACTATGAACTTGTAATAACCATACCTTGTTCTAAAGGCAGTCTGGCACATAACCCCCTGCCTCAGCAGGTTCTGCGTGACCTCCCAGTCTTAGGATCATTTTTTTTTATCTCCCCGAGAGTATGATTGACTCTTCTATTTCCCCACAGGAAATCACTCACACTCACACGTGCGTATCCACAGGTCCTTCTTTTCCCACACAAAGAAACACTAAGCACCAACTCACTCCCACGTGATCTCTGATATGACCACAGCCTTTACCTAAACATGTATTTTGGCATTCGTGACTTCTCGATTCCATATGTGAGCCCCCTTGACTCGACAATCCCCGAAAACTGAAAAGGTTGGCGAAAATTTGATGCCTTCCTTGAAATTTTCCCCGATGTGACCTCTGACTATGAGCTGGGGCAAAATCTTTTCGAAAATCGGCATTTTGCGATGCAACAACTCCTTTCGCCGACTTCTGAAACCATGACCACCCCTTTCCACAGATCAAACAATATGGGCTCTCCAACAATCTGACTATCCTAGTTATTTTGGGACTTCGCGAATCGGGAATTCATGACTCTCGACTCTGAGTCACAGCTTCCTTCCACTTTACAAATTCTGAAATAGATAAATTCAAGGATGAGGTCAATGAATCATGTTGATCCTAATCCAATGGCCTCTATTCCTCTTGATATTATGAGTGATGAGAAACACTAAGATCTAATCTCTCCATTGGCCTGTGAGATCCAATGGTCCACGACGAATCGACAATTCTCCACGAAGTGATTCCACCGTCCAATCAGACTTCTGGAAGACTCCTCCACTCAAACACTTGGGCGTCAACCTTTATGAGTTTCCTGTGTGTGGGGTGTCTTCAACACATGATTCCCTTGAACTCTTCAAGGTTCTTCCCCTCCTGAGATTTCTCTTGCAAAATCAAGGATTCAATAGGTTCATGCATGCACTCCTTGTGACATTCGCAAATAACCTCTGGTTATTTGATCCTTTGACTCTGTGCACTCTTTGCGACAAAAATCCTTCAACTTTACTCTTGGTTTGGTAAAATCCAATATCTCCCCCAACATGTGCACACCTTGCATGACTCTGTGTTGTATCTACACTTTCATTGGTGTGAGAACAACGATATCCCTCCTGAACTTTCTGAGATAAAACTCAGAACTTCGTTGACGCACACCTTGCATACGTTCACTCCACTCTTTGCAGAAATTCTCAAGAAGAGAAACAATTGAAACTCATACCTCCCTTCCCTCAGACTTCATACATTCACCATGAAATCACAAGCATGTACATAGAATTTAAATAAATTCATAACAGAAAAGAAAAAACAATTGTAAACATACCATTCAATAGGTGTAAACAGTAAGCATAATAACACCATGGAATTGAGTCAAATATTTCTCATATTAACTCAAGTGTTCCTGTACATGGGTTCTTCTCTGTGTTATTGTTTTCTATAGATCTACAACTTACTCAAATGATACAATTGGGAATGATACAATGATACAAGCGAGGGTGTCTTTCTATCTGTTTTCCCTCCTACAACTCTAACTATCTAATCAGAATTAAAAGCTACCTACTTTACATTCACTACAAATAAATGCCTTCACATTCGACAGATGAGAGCAACGCTCAAGATCTGTTTACAATCTCCAAAAACATAAATGTAGATATGCTCTCCCATCTATTACATTAATGATTCTCTATTCAAATTTAAAACATTTTCAAAATGTGCGCTGGTGCGGTTCCAACTGTCTTTGCCTTTGTGCTTGCTTTGTTGGTTTCTTACGATGCTCCTGCATCATGGTCTTCCTGATGTCTTCATCCTTTATTCTTATCTGGTGATATCCCGATATGAGATGTATCTTTGAAAATATCTTTGCATCCTTCAACTGATCAAAGAGGTCATCAATCCTTGTCAGAGGGTACTTGTTCTTAACAGTTACTTTGTTTAGCTTTCTGAAATCAATAAACAACCTCAACGTCCCATCCTTCTCTTCACGAACAGGACTGGGGCACCCCAAGGTGACATGCTTGGGAAAATGTACCCCTTCCTCATAAGATATTCAAGATACAATTGAAGTTCTTTTAGCTCTAGTGTGCTCATTCTATAAGGACCTTTCGACACTAGAGCTGCTCGAGGCATCAAATTTACAGAGAAATCAATATCTCTCTTCAGAGGTAGTTCGGGTATCTCTTGAAATACATCTTCAAACTCTTTTAGTACCGCATGGTCTCCAATATTTGAGAACTCATCCTTAGATACTTTCTCCATATGGGCTGCAAACAACTGACAACCTTTCCCATAGCATTTCTTCAGTTGTAATGTTGATATTTCTCTAACAACAACAGCTCTGGGAATTCCTTGGACTTTTTTTCGATTCCCCTCCTCATCCAGGAAAGTAAATTCCTTGTTATGATAGTCGAGGAGGGCATGGTTCTGGTCCAACTAGTCCATCCCAATTAAATAGTCATAAGATCCTAAAGACAGAATATTCAATTCAGCCTTCGTGCTCAATCCTTTCATGTCCACAGGACATGACTTAACCAACTCAGTGACTTTCCTCTTGGTTCATGTAGCCAACTACACTAACTAAGACTTTTCATGTTTTCTTCTTGATACATTCAAATGTTCCACCACTCTAGGATCTATATAACAGTGGATATCCCGTGAATCAATTAAAACAGTAAGTGGTTGGTTTTTAATCATACCTTCCACTTCAATCATGTGTGATTGAAATTCAACTTGTTGGCATGTTTTTAGACAGAGGTAGAGTATGCGTGTTTGTCATTGATGGTGAAGATCAGCACGATCAGATGGTGAAGATCAACATGATCAGTAACGTAGCGATATGGGAAATATTAGTAGTGTAAGATCAAAAGGAGGAAAATAGTCAAAGCATGACAAAGGTTTCATTTTAGAGTTTCACAGATCAGGAAATCCAAAGGAAAGAGGTTCGAACTCGCGATAACAATCCTGACTGTTGGAGTCATAGGAAATGTGGCAAGCGATTGGAATTTTGCTGACTTGCACATTGGAGGAGTCAACAGAGCATGGTGTGGGAACTCGCAATATGCGAGATCATGAAAAGATCTGGACCGTCGAATCATCGAGATCATTGACGGTTGATCAGGCATGACGAAGGCCCATGAAGTTGTGAAATCAAAATAAGATCTTGACTGTTGATCCAAGAGGGACATGTGGCGAGGGATTAACATTTCGTTGACTAGAAATTCAAAGGAGAGAAGTGCTCATTTGATTGGCGAGTGGTCATATCTCGTGGTCACATTGTCGAGAGCTGGAGAGAAGAGCTAGAGACGCCAAGCTCTATTTCGTAGTTCGTGACATGGAGAGTCGAGAGAACTCATCATAGAATACCTAAGATGCGAAAGTGCGAAATGCGTTTTTTGAATAAGGCTGTGGTCATAGCCAGTGGTTACATCTACGGAATATGGAGGAAGAAGCTAGTGGTGTTAAGCTCCATCTCGGAGTCTTGGCGATCGCGAATTGGAGTATCGAGATCCTTCATCATAGGAATCGTGATATGCGACATCGCGATGAGATCTAGACCGTCAAATCATTGGATATCTCGACCATTGATCAGGCATGATAAATTTCATAAGTTCATGAAATACAAAGTGCCTTTTGGCGCAGCCTGTGGTCACCACCGGTGGTCACGTGAGGGGAAGAAGCTAGTGGTACTAAGCTCCATCTTGGAGTTTTGGTGATCATGACTTGGAGTGTCGAGATCCTTCATCACAAGAATGTTGATATGCAAAATCACGAAATTCAAATTATGTTTAGCACTGGGTCACAGCTAGTGGGCATATGAGATAAATGCGAAATCCTGCGGATTTAATCCAACGATACTAGTTAATTGGAATCTTGATCGAAGGGTTACTATTTCACCTCAAAGGTAATTGATCAGTTACGATTCAGTTAGTAGAACCGAATCATGATTCTTGGACAGTTGGTGATTCAGTTGCTGATGCGTTTTCTTGGAGATTCAAGGTGTAACTGAATAGGTGGTATAGGATAAAATGGAGACGTAGTGACTGTGGATGGTTGGTTGTTCTGAATGAAAAATGAGTTGACTTGTAAGAAAGGGAAAATTACAGTATGCGCGGTGTGAGATAAAACTTAGAGATGAGTAACAGATAAAGAATATACAAAAGCAAGAGAAGAATTGCAGAACAACTTGAAGTAGAGCAGAATTGCAGAACAAACAGAGGAAGAGAAGAATTGCAGAATAGCTTGAAGTAGAGAAGAATTTCAGAACAGACAGAGGAAAAGAAGAATTGCATAACAGTTAGAAGCAGACCAGATTTATAGAACAGAGAAGAAGTGGTAAGAATCATTTTATTTGTGTTGTTGGTTATTCAGTCATTTATTTATAATCAGGGAGGAAGGGTGGTGCTAGGGAGGAATGTGGTCCTCTGATATTCAAGTTGGTGCTTGAATATTGGGAGTTGTAGCTTCCATCTAGTTATGGCTAGAAAACAGGGTGGCAGGGTGGTGCTTGGGAAAACTTAGAGTTTTCTATATGCAAGTTGGTGCTTGTATAAGTGGAAGTAGGTGCTTCCATCCAGTCGGTGCTGGGACACTCAGGGAGTTGGTGCTTCCTTCTAGTGGGTGCTAGAGAAACCAGAGAGTTGGTGCTCTCAAATAAGTTGGAGCTTGTAAAACAGAGGAAGTAGCCTCACTTTGAGTTGGTTCTCAAACATAGATGATGTACAGAACTTAAAAGACTGCTTGTCATTTTGAAGAAGAAGAGGTTTTCTCCCTTTATGGATTTGCTTGTGAAAATCCGTCTCTGTGTTTATATTATGTTTGATTGATGCTCATTATTTATGTTCATATGATGTATAATATTGATGGTCACTTGATGAAATGTTAAAAATGGTTTAAAAGACTTAATATTTTTTAAGCACAGTAACAACTGATTCACCCCCACCTCTCAGTTGTCTTAGTAATTTCAACAATTGGTATCAGAGTTGGTTCCTTTTATCTAAAGGTAGATCTGTAAACTTAAACATGACAAGTCATGGAGGGACTTCATCTAGTAAGCCTCATATGTTCGATGGAACAATTTTTTCATTTTGGAAGGTTAGAATGAGAACATACGTAATGGCCTTAGGTGCTGATGTTTGGGATGTAGTAGAGACTAGATATACAAAGCCTATTGTGCTAGATTCCAAGGATGATAAGTTAGAATTCAACTTTAATGCTAAGGGAATGAATGCTATCTTGAATGGACTTGCAAAATCCGAGTTTGTAAAGGTGATTCATCTTCAAACTGCCAAAGAAATGTGGGATAAACTTATTAACAGCTATGAAGGAAATGAGAAAGTAAAATATGCCAAACTTCAAACATTTAGGTTGAAGCTTGAACAACTAAAGATGAATGAAGATGAAATAGTTAGCAAGTATTTTTTAATATTTGAAGAACTTGTGAATGCCATGAAGGGTCTTGGTGAGAAGATTGAAGAATCAATTTTAGTTCAGAATATTTTAAGATCTTTGCTTGATAAATTTAATCCAAAAGCCTCTGCAATAGAAGAAATAAATGATCTTAAAACTTTGTCTATTGATCAACTCCTAGGAACTTGTTGGCAACCAATAAACATTTTTCATTGTCTCGTAAGCTGCCCACACCAATGTTTCACAAACATTGATTTTTCATCGCAATTTTCAAATGAATGATGATTTTATTCTTTGCGCCTTTCCGCACGCCTACCTTCGCTAAGTCTTCACGAGTGTAAGCATGAAGATTTCTCCTTTCGAGGTCACATTTCGATCATTTTCTCAACTGCCAATATCTTTTGTGTCATTATGCATATTGCGCTTATATTTTGTTGATCTTTACATGATCGACAATGTCCTTTGATCGGTTTTCATACTGCGATGGATTATATAACTCAGTTTTATTGAAGACATTTAGCCTTTGGATTCGCATTTTATGACTTGCCTGAACATTGATTCATTGAATTGCATGGGGGTCAAGTTTTATCTTTTGTGATCCTTATTATTGATCCTTATCATAGCTCTTGGCATATCATTTTATGCAATATCAATTTGACACCTTGGTTAAACGTTT
>SNQJ01S0024539.1:139294-157051 GCA_010110895.2 Picea sitchensis | reverse complement strand
AAAAACCTCTCCAGTTAGTACATATGGATTTATGTGGACCATCAAGGAAATAAGGTATAGGAAAAGAAAATTATTTTATGTTGATTATTGATGATTATTCAAGACATACATGGGTTGCCTTTTTGAAAGAAAAATCTGAAGCATTTGAAAAATTGAAAGTGTTTAAGGCTCTAACTGAGAATCAAACAGGAAAAAGATTGAAGGCAGTAAGGTCTGATAGGGGAGGAGAGTTTATCTCATGGAACTTCAAAGAGTTCTGTGATAAACATGGAATCAAAAGAGAGTAAACAATTCCAAGGACTCCACAACAAAATGGAGTTGTTGAGAGGAAAAATAGATTAGTACAACAAATGGCAAGATCAATGATGAATGAAAGGAACATACCTCAAACATATTGGGTGGAATAAATTCATACAACTATTCATATCCTTAACAAAGAACATCTCAGACCACACAGTAACAAAACTCCTTATGAAATATGGTTTGGAAGACCTGCTTCAATCAAGCATTTTAAAGTCTTTGAGAGTAAATGTTATATTAAGAATAACGATGAAAATATTGGGAAATATGATGACAGGGCTGATGAAGGTATCTTCTTGGGTTATTCTACAAATAGTAAAGGGTACATATGTTACAATAAGAGGCTGCATAAACTAGTTGATTGTATAGACATAAAAGTTGATGAAGAAATCCTGGTCAGAAATGTAAGCAGTGTTGAACCAAGAACAAAAGACATAGTTGAAGATGAAGATGAAAAAGTCCAAGGATCAGGAAGAGAAGAATCTGAATCAGATGAAGATACAAATACTCAGGCTGACATAAATCAGTAGAAAGAAACAAACTCACCTCTCAGAATTGTTAGAAAGAATCATCCTGAAAATCAGATAATTGGAGATATAAATAAAGGAGTTCAGACAAGAAAGAAATTGATTAAAGACTCAGAACAATCTCATGTTGCTTTTTTATCTATGAATAAACCTAAAATTTCTGATGAAGCCAACCAACATGATGATTGGATTAGAGCTATGAATGAAGAACTTGATCAGATTGAGAAGAACAATACTTGGGAGCTTGTTCCTAGACCCGAAGATAAGAATGTAATAGGTTCCAAATGGGTGTTCAAGAATAAAATGAATGAAAAATGACAAGTTGTTAGAAATAAATCCAGATTGGTCTATAAAGGGTATGCACAAGTTGAAGGTCGGGGATTTCATGAAACTTTTGCACTAGTGGCAAAATTGGAAGCCATCAGAATGTTTCTTGCTTATTCATGTCATAAGAACTTTAAAGTTTATCAGATGGATGTTAAGTCAACGTTTCTTAATGGAGATCTAGAGGAAGAAGTATATATGGAGCAACCTGAAGGATTCTCATTGAAAGATAATCCTAATTATGTTTGCAAGCTGAAGAAGGCCTTATATGGACTGAAACAAGCATCGTGAGCTTGGTATTATAGACTAGACAATTTTTTACAAGACAAAGGGTTCAAGAAAGGTACTATTGACAACAATCTCTACATTAAGTCTGAACGTGATAATTTACTAGTTGTTTTGGTTTATGTAGATGATATTATTTTTGGTTGTACTAATGAATCATTTGTCCAGTGGTTTGCTTACTCTATGCAAATAGATTTTGATATGTTCATGATAGGAGAACTATAATATTTTCTTGGTTTACAAGTAAATCAGAGTTCTGTAGGAATATTTATCTCTCAAGAAAAATATTTGAAAGAGATGTTGAAGAAATTTCAGATGGAGGATTCCTCTCCTGTTAGTACACCTATGGTGGTTGGTTGCAAGCTCAATAAATATGATATGTCACCCAATGTTGATCAAAGGACATACCGATCAATGATAGGCATTCTTATATACATCACAACTTCTCGTCCTGATATAATGCAAACTGTTGGAATGATAGGTCGCTATCAGTCTGCTCCTAAACAAAGTCATCTAGTAGTGGTAACAAGGATATTCAAGTACTTGAAAGCCACAATGAATTACAGTCTATGGTATCCCAGAAATTAGAACTTTTAGTTAACTTCTTATTCAGATGTCGATTGGGCAAATTGTGTCAATGAGAGAAAAAGAACCAGTGGAGGAGCATTATTTCTGGGTGACTCATTATTAGTGTGGCTTAGTAAAAAAAATGGATCCATTTCATTATCAACTACAGAGGCATAATACATTGTTGTTGCTACTTGTTGCACACAAATTTTATGGATGATACAAACTCTTGCAGATTTGAAGGTAACTTACATTGATCCCATTCCACTTCACCGTGATAACACCAGTGCCATCAGTCTCTCTAAGAATCTTGTACTTCATTCAAAATCTAAACATATCCCAATAAAATACCATTTTCTTAGAGAACAAGTTACAAACAGAGTCGTTCAGCTTAATTATATTCCTTCCATAGAACAGATAGTTGATATCTTTACTAAACCATTAGCAGCGACCCCTTTTGGATATCTTCATCAAAAGTTGGGGGTTATAACTTCTTTCGTCTAATCTGTTCACCTGATCAGGGGGAGTACTTATTGAATATCTGTTGTATTTCTAAGTTTCTCATAGTTGACAGGGGGAGTATGTACTGCAACATCTCAGGGGGAGCGTGTTTCTTCTTTGACATTGATGTCAAAGGGGGAGAAAGTGTGGTAAATTTCAAGGATGCTACAGTGGTGGTAATTTCAAGGATGCTAAAGTGGTATAGTTGCATGTTTTTCAAGGGATTTCCATCAATGCCAAAGGGAGAGATTGTTGGCATGTTTTTAGACAGAGGTAGAGTATGCATGTTTGTCATTGATGGCAAAGATCAGAATGATCAAATGGAGAAGATCATCACGATCAGTAGCGTAGCGATAATGGAAAGATCAGCAGTGTAAGATCAGGAGGAGGAAAACAGTCAAAGAACGACAAAGGTTTCATTTTAGAGTTTCGTAGATCTGAAAATCCAAAGGAAAGAGGTTCGAACTCACGATATGAAAAATCATGATAACAATCCTGACCGTTGGAGTCATAGGACACATGAAAAGTGATTGGAATTTCACTGACTTGCACATTGGAGGAGTCAACGGAGCATGGTGTAGGAACTAGTGATATGCAAGATAACGAAAATATTTGGACCATCGAATCATCGAGATCATGGACCGTTGATCAGGCATGAAGAAGGCCCATGAAGTTGCGAAATCGCGATAAGATTTTGACCATTGATCCAAGAGGGACACGTGGCGAGGGATTAACGTTTCGTTGACTACAAATTCAAAGGAGCGAAGTGCTCATTTGATTGGCGAGTGGTCATATATCATGGTCACATTGTTGAGATATGGAAAGCAGAGCTAGAGAAGCCAAGCTCTATTTAGGAGTTCGTGACATGGAGAGTCGAGAGGAATCATCATAGAATACCTGAGATGTGAAAGTGCAAAATGCATTTTTCAAATAAATTTGTGGTCACAGCCAGTGGTTACATCTGTGGAAGATGGAGGAAGAAGCTAGTGGTGTTAAGCTCCATCTCAAAGTCTCAGTGATCATAACTTGGAGTATCAGGATCCTTCATCACAGGACTCATTATATGAAAGATCGTGATGATATATCGACTGTCAGATCATTGGAGATCTCGACCGTTGATCATGCTTGATAAAGTTCATAAGTTTACGAAATACGAAGCACCTTTTGGCGCAGCCTGTGGTCACCAACGGTGGTCACATGAGGGGAAGAAGCTAGCGGTTCTTAGCTCCATCTCAGAGTTTTGATGATCACAACTTGGAGTGTTGAGACCCTTCATCACAGAAATGTCGAGATGAGAAATCACGAAATTCAAATTATGGTTAGTGCTCGGTCACAGCTAGTGGGGATATGAGATAAATGTGAAATCCTGTGGATTTAATCCAATGGTACTAGTTAATTGGAAACTTGATCGAAGGGTTACTGTTTCACCTCATAGGTAATCGACCAGTTACGATTCAGTTAGCAGAACTAAATCATGATTCTTGGATGGTTGGCGATTCAGTTGCTGATGCGTTTTCTTGGAGATTCTAGGTGTAACTGAATAGGTGGTGTAGGATAAAATAGAGACACATTGATTGTGGATGGTTGGTTGTTCTAACTGAAAAATGAGTTGAATTATAAGAAAGGGAAAATTACAGTATGCGCAGTGTGAGACCGACAGTATGCGCAGTGTGAGATAAAACTCAGAGATGAGTAATAGATGAGGAATAGAAAGAAGCAAGAGAAGAATTGCAGAATAGATTGAAGCAGAGAATAATTGTAGAACAGACAGAGGAAGAGAAGAATTGCAGAACAACTTGAAGCAGAGAAGAATTGTAGAACAGACAGAGGAAGAGAAGAATTCAAGAACAGTTAGAAGCAGACCAGATTTACAGAACAGAGAAGAAGTGGTAAGAATCGATTTATCTGTGTTGTTGGTTATTCAATCATTTATTTATAATCAGGGAGGAAGGGTGGTGCTAGGAAGGACTGTGGTCCTCTGATATTTGAGTAGGTGCTTGAATATTAGGAGTTGTAGCTTCCATCTAGTTGTGGCTAGAAAACAAGGTGGCAGGGTAGTGCTTGGGAAAACACAGAGTTTTCTATATGCAAGTTGGTGCTTGTATAAGTGGAAGTAGGTGCTTCCATCCAGTCGGTGCTAGAACACTCAGGGAGTTGGTGCTTCCTTCTAGTGGGTGCTAGAGAAACCAGAGAGTTTGTTCTCTCAAACAAGTTGGAGCTTGTAAAACAGAGGTAGTAGCCTCACTTTGAGTTGGTGCTCAAACATAGATGATTTACATAACTTAAAATACTGCCTATCATTTCGAAGAAGAAGAGGTTTTCTCCCTTTATGGGTTTCCTCATGAAAATCCGTCTCTGTGTATATCTTATGTGTGATTGATGCTCATTATTTATGTTGTTCATATGATGTATAATATTGATGGTCACTTGATGAAAGATTAAAAATGGTTTAATAAACTTAATATTGTTTAAGAACAGTAACAATTGATTCACCCCCCCCTCTCAGTTGTCTTAGTAATTTCAACACAGCTTGCCTATTGTCTAGGGATGTGTAGATCCTTGGCATTCTATTTCCCATGTCCTCCACTGTTTCAGCTTATTGACCATTGTGGATGGCTCTCTCTTTATCATTTTTGTGGGTGCAATCTCTGTACCTATGGTTTCCTTTACAACCCCAACACTCCATAGGTGTCTGCCTTGGCAATTCACCACCCACTTCAGCCTTTCTGGGCTCTCTAAAAGATGGTTGTCCCTGAGGACTGTTTCTCAAAAAGGGAGGCTTGTTTCCCTCCTGCCTCTATTCCTTCTTGAACTTCTTCTTGTCTTCCCAAGCCTTATGGAAGGTAGGATTTTCTCTCTATTGTTCATATAAACATTTCACTCTTCTGATTGTTTCTTCCATAGACTTAGGGTCATCATATTGAATCTTGTCACCAATAGAAGGTGGTAATCCACTTAGATATCTTTGAATCTTGACAGTCTCTTCCTTGATGAACGGAACATACTTCAGCAGTTCCAAAAATATTCGCTTGTATTCATCGATGGTCATGCTTCCCAGTTTGAGTTCAAAGGAATCTTTCATATTTCTATCATAATATCTTTTAGTCAAATATTTCTTCTCGAAATACCTCTTGAATTCCTTCCAAGTGATATCTTTCTCTCTAATGTGTTGCGCATGCACAAGATGATCCCACCATATGGATGCTTTTCCTTTCAACTAATACATCACAATTCTTCCTTCGGCATGAGAGGAATAATTCTGCAATTGGAAGTACTTCCTCATGCCTAGCAGCCATGTCTCAGCATATTCTTCCTTCTCGTGTT
This sequence comes from Picea sitchensis, assembly GCA_010110895.2. Taxonomy (NCBI): domain Eukaryota; kingdom Viridiplantae; phylum Streptophyta; class Pinopsida; order Pinales; family Pinaceae; genus Picea; species Picea sitchensis. The sequence goes on along the minus strand of SNQJ01S0024539.1, from coordinate 151,223 downwards.
CTCCCTCAAACATGGGAGGCTTAATCTTGTTCATTTATCCTTTTAGTTCATCCACTCCAGACCTCCTATGCTTTCTGGTAGGAGATGGGTTTGAACTACTGCGTGTTTCTTTACTAGAATGATTTGCGGAGCGGCGACGATGTCCACTAACACTTCTTGACCTTATTTTCCTCTCAGGGGTCCTACGACTCCCTGTTTTCCTTGTGTCACTCTCCTTTTCCAATTTATTTTCGATTCTATCCAGGCTCCGCAACAACTTCAAGTTGAATTCACCTTGTTTATCTTGATTTTTCTTGAGCCTTCTTCTATCATCTCAGCGAGCCTGGGCATCTTTCTGCATTCTTTCAATGATTTTCATCATATGCCCTTCCTTATCCATCTCCTTTCCATTCCCATTGGATTTTGATCCTTCAACTTCCAAGTTGACATCCATTCCTTTTATTTCGTTATTTGAACTAGAGGCAATTCGCGCCTCTTCCATTTCTTTGCACTCGATGGCAACTCTGACCGCTTCTGGCCCTCATCAACTTCTGCAATCATAATGTACAGACAAGAAGAATTTGTCTGGCCATCTTTCCTTAGCAAATTCCACACATTCAAAACCAACTCGATTCTAAGAAAACGTTTTGAATTCATGAATCTTTTGAGATCTTCTTGGCTCTGTGAATTTTGGGTGATATCCCCCCCTTTCTTAGTCCCCAACCCATGCGATCGCGGGTTGTGACCAAACACTATACCACTATCTCTCGATTTCTAGTTACCGAACTTAGGAGATCGGGTGGATCAATGATCCATGTGTACACCACATCCAATGGTTGGAACCCATTGTGGTCCTTCCACCATCGAAGTTTCGAGACTTTGGGACTTTGGGGTTTTAGGACTTTGGACATCAGAGGTTCCCACACTTGTTTCCTCCAAATATTCTCACATCCGAAATTCTGATTTACCTTATCCCCTTCAGTCCCACTTCATATAGTTGTTTCCAACAACCACAGTGGCACGTCGCATGCTTAGGAGGGTCCACGTCACCTTCGGCGACGTCATCAGGTCCTGCCACGTTCACTTTTCTTTTCGAGATTTTGTGCATCTGCACATCTCTCTTTTTCTGATAGCCGAAATCGCGAAATCGTGATCTTCTCCTTCACTTGATCTTAAGGCTAAGATATTTCCTTGCGATCTATGACGTAGATCTTTTCAGGACTTCATATTTTTGGGCATTGGGAGTTTGTGCCTCAACATATCTTGCTTTTCTCGATAGTTGAATCCCCGAAATGTTTCCAGGATAACTCTCCTGCACCTTCTCCAGATTTGACGGTCGTGAGGGATCTCCTTTCCTCCCGACTAGATCCAATGGCTTCAACACTTCGTGCATTCTGCTCTCTCTCTCTCTCTCTGTGGAAAAGTACCACAACGAATGCATTTTTGTAACACAGCCAAGCAAACCCTTGGAACTCAGAAATAATCTAAGGTTCAAAATTAGTCCCTCCAAACACAATTTCTACCTGAAACATTGGGTCCAATGGCCCCTTATTTGGCCTATCTAGGGTCAGCATTGAAAACCTTGGATCTGATACCAAATGTAACATCCTCATCCCTCCAAAGGTCAGTAAATGCTACCAAAACTTATGACTTTATCCCTTTAAATCTCTAAAACCAAAATGTAACATCCTCAACCCTCTAAACATCAGGCAATGCTACCGACACTTATATAATTTGAGCAATGCAAGCATACATAATCCATGGCATTAACAATAATTCATATGCACAACAGTAAACATCATCGCAATAGAATACATGATAATATTGCAAGCATCAGAAACATGCATTTAAAAGATGAATTTAAACACATGCATATACTTATCTTTGAAACTAGATGTAATTCACCAACTACATACAGACCTTCCATGAACCTCCCAGAATTAGACTGCTCTACTCATCACTCTCAGCAGTAGTTCACCCCCGAGCTGGGACTAAGATCCACCGTCAGGGAATCCTAGGATAGGCAAGGTCAACGGAAAGAAACCTAGTTACAGATGAAGGATTTTCTCCCAGGAGTCACTTATGCCCACTGCTCACAGAATCTCATTCCCCACATGCTTGCCCCACCCCATGAGTACACCTTCACTATCACCAAGATAGTCCTTCGGTTGCTAACCTCCCTTTCCTTGGGCTTCAACAACAGACCAGACCGGAAGTCTCAAAGTTCTGTAGCATCTACAAAACCCCTTCCAGGAGTTCTTACTTCCTCAACACAATCTCTCACCTGGATAGAGTTTCTCACAGGTTTGGAAACCTGTTCTTGTGACAAATTCCATCATAGTGAGGACACAATAGTAAGGCTCAGTAACACACATTCAATGGCAACAACCTCACATGATCAGGACTACGCCACCACAACAACCCACTGGGATAAGACAACATGACCCAAACAAATTCGGGTTTCTCAATCATGCAACATGAAATAGACTCACGATTATGGTTTTGGGATTATGTAAGGGTGCATAGAGATATCACACACATGCTTGAACTGTCCAGGTAAGGGATCTGAAAACAACACCAGATTGAGGTCGATCATGGATAGTCACGAGTTTAGACGGAGGATGGTGAATTGGAAGGTCAGACCCCTTGACTCAAGTGATGGCTGGTCCAATGATGACCCCCAACATGGCTTATTCCTATGGTTTTAACTGCATGCGCCTGGGTCGGCACATGTCGCCCATGTAGATGCATGCACTCCATCAACATGCATTCCTCTCCAGAAACTTAGGACAAAACATATACATTTACACAATACTTTGGAATAATAATAAATTGTTATTCCCAAGGGATTAAGCCCCCAATATTAGCCCCTATTTCTTACCTTTCATCCCCCTCTCTCTTACCTAGGATTTGGGGAAGCTTAGTCCCCCATCACTCATTCAGCATGGTCAGTCCACACGTAGAGATGTTTATCTTTTATTAATAATGTGCATAATTACATGTACAAAATCAGGCTCCTGGCCTTTAACACTTAGGCTCTCTAGCCTAATAAACACATAAGCCTATCATCTTATCAATACTTGACTCACCAACCTACAAAACATGATTACAACAGGGCTCGTCCTTTGGGATATTACATTCAAGCTATCATGTCACACTTGTTGGCATGTTTTACAGGTAGTGTATTCTTGTCATTGATGGAAAGTACAACAACGATGATGGCTTAAGTATAGGAAGAATGTGCTAAGCGGGCACTAGAAGTATTTTGGGAAGACACAACAGAGCAAGCTCGATAAGATCAAAAGAGATAGTGAATAGTATGCGTGTTTTTCATTGATGGCGAAGATCACGACTAGCAGTGCAGGGATAATGGCATGGCAATGGAAAGTTCAATAAGTGATCATTGGATCCCATTCAGAAGCGTAAACTCGAGGAGTCAAGGAAGAAACTCAGGACAAGAATGATGAAATCGTGAAATGTGAAACCACAACATTTCATAGTTTCAGATACCAGGAGTTGGAGGAGTCAAGGAAGCAACTCATGATAGGAACTCGCGATATGCGAAATCACGAAAATATTTGGACCGTCGAATCATCAAGATTGTGGACCGTTGATCTGACTCCATTTCGGAGTTTCGGATACCGGGAGTTGGAGGAGTCAAGAGTTGAGACTATTCATCACAGGAGTCCCGAAGTTGTGAAATGAGAAACACTGAAATCCCAAAACAGACACATCAACAAAGACTCCATTTCGAAGTTTCGTAGACCGGGAAATCAAAGATCAAAGGAACTTTAACCTTTGAAGTAGCGAACCCCAAAATCTCGAAACAGGCACATCAACAAACCACATCAGCTAAGGACACGTAGCACAATCAAGCAATGAAAAGTGTCAAGTTGATTCAACATTTCAGGCACAGGTAAGTCATGAATTAGAGTGACACGTGGTAGCTATTCGGCATGTGTCAATCCATGTGTGACATCAACAGGTTTACGTCACATCAAAACATTATATTTCAAGGTTTTACATAGAAAGAAAAAGCTCCACCATCATGAAATCTCGAACTCCGAAATGATGAAGGGGACTATTGTGAGTCTCAAAAACCTGAAAGGAAAAACTCTGAAATCCCATCAACCGTCCATCTCAGTGGGTTATGTGAACCGTCCGATAACTTTGGAGATTTTGTGATCATGAATTTTATAATGTTGGAGTCATGATGACTCAAAAGGAAAAACGCCAAAATCCCGTCAGCTATTTGATTAAGAAAAGAAGGGACCAGATTATGAAGTCTTGTGGACCATTGATCTGGCTCCATTTCGGGGATTGCGACTTGGAGTGTCGAGACACTTCTTCACAGGAATGCCGAAATGAAAAAATATGAAAACACCTTTTGGTGTAGGTTGTGGTCACCGTCAGTGGTCATGTGAGAGGGAGCAGCTAGCACCAAGTTAAGCTTCTTTTCGGTGATCATAACATGAAGAGTCGAGACTCTTCACCACAGGAATGCCGAAATGTCGAAATGTCGAAATGCGAAATGACTAAATCAACGCGAGACCCTGTGCTTGTAATCTAACGGTGTTGGATACTTGGAAATTTGATCGAAGGGATACTATTGCTCTTCACAGTTAATCAATCAGTTAAGATTCAGTTAGCAGAACTGAATCATGAATCTTGGACAGTTGGAGATTCAGTTGCTGATGTTTTTTTCTTCGAGGTTCACACTGTAACTACTAGAAATGACTGATGGTTTCTACCAGAGGACTCGAAGAGACTTCAGGGTGATCGCGAGAGAAGATGAAGAGTCTCAAGGCATCTTCTAGTGGCATGAAGACGGTTCATAGAGGTTATTGATAGATGTAAGACCATTGGAGCCTGGAACTACAATAGAGGGAATGAACTTGATTGTGACAGAGAAGACGAAGAGTATTGACTGCTGGAGAGGCTAAGGAATATCGACATAACACCCAGTGATGATGGACACATGGGTTTAACCACCAGAGAAGCTGAAGAGTTACAATGATGATCAGGCAGAGCAATCAACATGGGGAGAGTATGCAGAAGCATTGTGAATAGAGGATGCAGAATATGCATAGAGAGAATAAAAACACAAAACAAAGAAGAGATTGGCTGATGTTGAGAGTGATTTAGGTGTGTAGAAGGAGGCACAGTGCAGTAGCTGAAATGCATAGAAGAGGAATGGTGCATAGAAGGGACATGGTGCACAAAGCATGAAAGGAAGAAGAACATAAAGCGTAAGAAAGGGGGTGCAGGAAGACACTTATGTAGGTAGAGAAGAGAAGTGTAGCAAAACAGTGATGAGACTGGTAAGCCATTGATAAATATTGTATCACTGTGATAAATTTATATATAGCAAACTTTATATTTCAGGGTGGTAGGGAGGTGCTAGGGAGGACTGTTGTCCTCATAGGTTCAAGTGGGTGCATGAACACAGGGACTTGTAGCTTCCATCTGGTTGCAACCAGAGAAACCAAGGTGGCAGGGTAGTGCAAGGGAGAATTGTTGATCTTTGTTTTACAGGTTGGTGCCTATGTGACTGGAAGTTGGTGTTTCCATCTAGTTGGTGTTGGAACACTTAGGGAGTTGGTGCTTACTTCTAGTGGATTCTAGAGAAACCATAAATTTGGTGCTTCCTTCTAGTGGGTGCTAGAGAAACAAGGGAGTTGGTGCTTCCTTCTAGTGGGTGCTAGAGAAACCAGGGAGTTGGTGCTTCCTTCTAGTAGGTGCTAGAGGAAACAGAGAGTTGGTGCTCTCAGCAAGTTGCAGCTTGCAAAACACAGGTTGTAGCCTCACAATGAGTTGGATCTCATATGTATGATAATGTACAGAATGTAAAGAGTACTTATCATACCAAGAAGAAGAGGTTTTTAACCTTTATGGGTTTTCTCAAGAAATATCTGTCTCGGAATATTTCATATATGTGACTGATATCGAATGTTCTATTGCTTACCTGCCTGCATTATTGTGATTTTCATTAAGTGCTCTGCAAAGAGTTTAAAATAAGCATAATTTTTTAAGCATGGTAACAACTGATTCACCCCCCCTTCTCAGTTGTCCAACAATTGGTATCAGAGCAGGTTCCTTTTATCTAAAGGTAGATCTATAAGCTTAAACATGACAAGTCATGAAGGGAATTATACCACTAAGTCTCCTCTATTTGATGGAACAAATTTTGCCTTCTGGAAGGTTAGAATGAGAACATACTTAATGGACTTAGGTGATGATGTTTGGGATGTAGTAGAGACTGGATACATAAAGCCTGTTGTGCTAGCTTCCAATGATGATAAGTTAGAATTTAGCTTTAATGCTAAGGGAATGAATGCTATCTTGAATGTACTTACATAAGTCGATTTTGTAAAGGTGATGCATCTTCAAACTGCCAAAGAAATGTGGGAGAAACTTATTAGCAGCTATGAAGGAAATGAGAAAGTTAAAGATGCCAAACTTCAAACATTTAGGTTGAAGTTTGAACAACTAAAGATGAATGAATATGAAAGAATTAGCAAGTATTTTTTAAGAGTTGAAGAACTTGTGAATTCCATGAAGGGTCTTGGTGAGAAGATTGAAGAATCAATTTTAGTTCAGAAGATTGTAGGATCTTTGCTTGATAAATTTAATCCAAAAGTCTCTGCAATAGAAGAACTAAATGATCTTAAAAATCTGTCCATTGATCAACTCCTAGGAACATTAATTTCATATGAAATTATAATCAACAAAGATAAATCCATTACTACAGAATCATCTTTTAAAGCAGACAAGGATACTGATTCAGATTTAGATGATATTGAGGAAAAATTTGTGAGAAGGTTAAAGAAAGGATCAGGAAAATATCAAGGAAAGGTTCCCCTCAAATATCTTAACTCTGGTAAGATAGGTCACTTTGCAAATAAGTGTCCACACAAGAAGAAGGACCAGAACTCTGAAGGTGAAGAGAAGTACAAATTCAAAAGAATTGATAGAAAGAAAAGATTATGTGTAAACAATGATGACTCCTCAGAAGAAACCGATAGTGACACTTCCTGTGAAGATAAGGTAAATGAGTTCATGATTATGGCCAAAGAGGATTATGATAATAAAAGCACAGTCAGTGATGATAATGATGAAGAGGCTATGGTTGACTTGGAAAGAAAGTTGATCAGCGCTTTGGAAGAGATTGACAGACTCAGACTTAAGAAGAGAAAGCAAAAACAATTGCTGATACAGTTAAAGAAAGGCACTAAAAAACTTGATGAAGACTTTGCTCTGCTAAAAGTGGAATTAGAAGAGGCAAAGAAAATAGAGGGAATTCTGAAACAACAGTTATCATAAAAGAAGGCAAGATCTGAAGCCCTAGAAGAAGAAGTAGTGAAAACAAGGAAAGAGTTGGAGAAGTTTCAAGCCTTGTATCATCAGAATCTATCAAGTATCAAAGCCTCATAAGGATTAGCCACCATTCTGAATCAACAAAGGAATACAAAGCTGAAAATTGGTTTTGGTTATGAAGAGGGATCAAGTAGTGGCCAACCAAGAAACAAAGAACCCATCAAGTTTGTCAAATCTACAACTAATGACAACAACAAACCTACAGAAACAAAGGAAGACACTCAACCACCCAGGAGGAGTAAAGAAAAAGGTGCCATGACTGAATCTGTAGAAAAAAGAAATAATGCACTCCCTACTCAAGGAAATCATCAGCATGGAAGAAATTGACCTGCTCAAAGAAGACAATCATTTTCCATGTACCAAGGATTTTTCTATGCATATTGTTTTTTTTGTTCTAACTTTGGTCACAAAGTTGTAACCTATTCTTTAAATTTTAGATATGAGCAAGAAAGACATTCAAGGTATAGATATCTGCCACAAAAACGAATGAGACACCCAAGTAAAAAACCTCCATAGATTGCAAATCACTTGATGGTTGGGAAAAGGACATAGGTTAATCATAACAATCGTTTTGACTCTTTAATCAACGAACCTGAATGCCACATCTATCATAACTATGGACATAAAGCTGTTGATTATCGCTTAAAGAACTATAAATCAGATTTGAATTCCTTTGCTGAAAATGTCAAGGTTTGGAAGAAGAAAGAAAGTGATAAGTGTGGATTAGTATTGTTAGCTCAAAGACAAAAGAACCCCTAGAATATAGATAGTAGATGTTCCAAGCACATGACTGGAGAAAAGGATAGGCTTCTTCTTATAAGAAAAATCAAAACAGGAAATGTGATCCTTGAAAATGATGAACCAGGTAAAAACAAGGATGGTGAGTTTAAGTAATGGTAAAGGAGATTCTCAGGATGATCTTCCTATAGATGGGATGAAACATAATTTGCTCAATGTAAGTCAAATGTGTGACAAAGGATGTAAAGAGGTGGTCCTTTCCAAAGACTATAAGATAAAGTCTGTAAACTCAGGACAAGTGGTGGTTAAAAGCATAAGGACAAACAACAATGTTGATGTTGAATCCTCCCCTACAAGTAAAGAAGAAGTTTCGGATACAATAAAAGAATGTACAGTTAGCATTTATCCCATGGAAGAAGTTGGAGAATAATCATGTCATAAGCTGGAAGAAGAAGTTTTGAAGGTTGATAATTCAAACACCCAAATCAAGTTTTTGAACAGTTCCATGACCCTGGATAAAATCTTGGATAGTCAGAGATCACCAAATGACAAATCTGGTATTGGACTCAACAAGGTAGAAATTAGTGCTCCTAAGAAGCCTGATACAGGTCCTCCATTTGTAAAAAGGAAAAGCATATGTGAGAATGTTTGTAGTGTTTTTCTCTTGTGATGTATATGGTCATAAAAGCCTTGGGTTGTAAGAATCATGGAAGAAAAATGAATTTGCAGTAATAGAAATTGATGAGAATCAATGGGCAGATCCAAGGGTTTTTTGAAAAGTATGAGGTACAATTACGTAGTTTTTCAGTAGGACAACAACATCCTCAACATCAACATTTTGATTTACAAAATGATATACATGACATCCTGTAGAGATAATAAGAGGAAAGACCTTTTCAGGGAAAGCTAACCTTTTAGGAACAAAGGGGGAAAGCAGTCAGAAGTAGAGAGAGAATAGTGACAGGGGGAGTCATCCAGTTATGACAAGAAAAGGTTGATGAAGGAGTCCCAGTAAGAGAGGTGGGCAATTTTGAGTATTCTACAGAGGATACAATGGAAGCTGAAGATGAAGAGGTCCACGAATCAGAAGGAGAAGACTCTGATTTAGATACAATTATTTTGTAGGCCTCAAATAAGAGATTCCATCCTATCAGGGGGAGTTTTTGTTGGTTTAATATCTGATACCTCCTAAAAATTCTGCAACAGCTCAGAGGGAGCATGTTTTCTTTGACATTGATGTCAAAGGGGGAGAAAAGAGTCTGGGTGCCTTTGCTGCCATCAATGCCGAAGGGGGAGATTGTTGGCATGTTTTACAGGCAGTGTATTCTTGTCATTGATTGAAAGTATAACAATGCTGATGGCTTAAGTACAGGAAGAATGTGCCAAGCAGGCACCATAAGTATTTTGGGAAGACATAGCAGAGCAAGCTCGATAAGATCAGAAGAGATAGTGCAGAGTATGCATGTTTGTCATTAATGGAAAAGATCATGACCAACAATGCAAGGATAATGGCATGGAAATGGAAAGTTCAACAAGTGATCATTGGATCCCATTCAGAATCGTAAACTCCAGGAGTCAAGGAAGAAACTCATGGTAGAAAATCGTGAAATGCGAAACCACGGCTTAATATCCATTTCGGCTTTTTGGATACCAAGAGTTGGAGGTGTCAAGGAAACTCATGAAAAGAATGATGAAATCGTGAAATGCGAAACCACAACATTTCAGAGTTTCGGATACTGGGAGTTGGAGGAGTCAAGGAAGCAAATCATGACAGGAACTCGCGATATGAAAAATCACGAAAAGATCTGGACCGTCGAATCATCAAGATTGTGGACTGTTGATCTGGCTCCATTTCGAAGTTTCAGATACCAGGAGTTGGAGTAAAGAGTTGAGACTCTTCATCATAGGAGTCCCGAAGTTGAGAAATGCGAAACGCCAAAATCCCAAAACAGGCACATCAACAAAGACTCCATTTTGGAGTTTCGCAAACCGAGAAATCAAAGATCAAAGGAACTTTAACCTTTGAAGTAGCGAACCCCGAAATCCTGAAACATGGACATCAAAAAACCACGTCAGAAAATCATGTCAGCTAAGGACACATGGCACAATCAGACAATGACAAGTGTCAAGATAATTCAACATTTCAGGCACATGTAAGTCACAAATCAGAGTGACACATGGTAGCTATTCAACATGTGTCAATCCACGTGTGACGTTAGCAGGTTTACATCACATCGAAACTTTCTATTTCGGGGTTTTACATAGTAAGCATAAACTCCACCATCATGAAGTCTTGAACTCCAAAATTCCAAAAGGGACTATTGTGATTCTCGAAAACCCAAAAGGAAAAACTCTGAAATCTCGTCAACCGTCCATCTCAGTGGGTTATGTGAACCATCCGATCACTTCAGAGATTTTTTGATCATGAATTTTATAATGTTGGAGCCACGATGACTCAAAGGGAAAAACGTCAAAATCTCGTCAGTCGTTCGATTAAGAAAAGAAGGGATCATATTATGAAGTGTTGTGGAACGTTGATCTGGATCCATTTCGGTGATTGTGACTTGGAGTGTCGAGACACTTCTTCACAGGAATGCCGAAATGTGAAAACACCTTTTGGTGTAGGTTGTGGTCACCGTCAGTGGTCATGTGAGGGGGAGGAGATAGCACCAATTTAAGCTCCTTTTCAGTAATTATAACATGAAGAGTCAAGACTCTTCACCATAGGAATGTCGAAATGCCAAAATGCCAAAATGCGAAATGGAGCAATGAACGCGAGACCTTATGCTTTTAATCCAACGGTGTTGGATACTTGGAAATATGATCGAAGGGATACTATTGCTCTTCAAAGTTAATCAATCAACTACGATTCAGTTATAAAAACTAAATCATGACTCTTGGACGGTTGGTGATTCAGTTGCTGATGTTTTTTTCTTGGAGGTTCACAGTGTAACTACTAGAAATGACTGATGGTTTATGCCAGAGGAATCGAAGAGACTTCAGGGTGATCACTAAAGAAGATGAAGAGTCTTGAGGCATCTTCCAGTGGCATGAAGACTATTCATAGAGGCTATTGACATATGTAAGGTCGTTGGAGCCTGGAACTACAACAAAGGGAATGAGCTCGACTGTGACATAGAAGACAAAGAGTCTCGACTACTGGAGAGGCTAAGGAATCTTGGCATAACACGCAGTGATGATGGACGCATGCGTCTAACTGCCTGAGAAGCTGAAGAGTTGCAATGATGATCAGGCAGAGCACTTGACATGGGGAGAGCATGCAGAATCATTGTGAATAGAGGATGCAGAAGATGCACAGAGAGAATAAAAAAATAGAACAGAGAAGAGATTGGGTGTTGTTGAGAGTGATTTAGGTGTGTAGAAGGAGGCATAGTGCAGCAACTGAAATGCACAGAAGAGGAATGGTGCATAGAAGGGACATGGCACACAGAGCATGAAAGTTCGAAGAACATAAAGCATAATAAAGGGGGTGCAAGAAGACACTGATGCAGGTAGAGCAGAGCAGTGTAGCAGAATAGTGATGAGACCGGTAAGCCATTGATAAATAATGTATCACTGTGATAAATTTATATATAACAAACTTTATATTTCAGGGTGGTAGGGAGGTTTTAGGGAGGAATGTTATCCTCAGAGGTTCAAGTGGGTGCTTGAACACAGGGAGTTGTAGCTTCCATCTAGTTGTAGCCAGAGAAACCATGGTGGCAGGGTGGTGCAAGGGAGAACTATTGTTCTAAGTTTTACAGGTTGGTGCCTGTGTGACTGGAAGTTGGTGCTTCCATCCAGTTGGTGCTGGAACACTTAGGGAGTTGTTTAT
>SNQJ01S0024539.1:109711-139244 GCA_010110895.2 Picea sitchensis | reverse complement strand
CAGGGAGTTGGTGCTTCCTTCTAGTGGGTGATAGAGAAACCAGGGAGTTGGTGCTTCCTTCTAGTGGGTGCTAGACAAACCAGGGAGTTGGTGCTTCCTTCTAGTAGGTGCTAGAGAAAACAGAGAGTTGGTGTTCTTAGCAAGTTGCATCTTGCAAAACAGAGGTTGTATCCTCACAATGAGTTGGAGCTCATATGTATGATAATGTACAGAATGTAAAGATTACTTATCATACCAAGAAGAAGAGGTTTTTACCANCACACTATTTTCCAAACCCCCCAGGGACTTATGCCCTCCCTCGATGACCATGATCATTCCATTCCTTTCATACCAGGAAATCTTCCTCCCAATGTTCTCCCTTGTTGTCATCCCTTTGATCAAAAAAATGAAATTGAGAAAATTGTCCACGAATTGTTAGAAGTAGGTGTTATCCATCCTAGTACTAACACTTATTCTTCCCATGTTGTCATGGTCTTCAAGAAGGAAGGAACTTGGCACATGTGTCTTGATTTTCATTCCCTTAACAAAATTACCATCAAGGACAAATTCCCCATTCCTGTCATAAATGACCTTATGGATGAACTCAGTGGGGCTCAGAGTGACATTTGGGCCAATTGATCTATGAAATATAAATGATGGTTATTTTGCATGTAGTGGATCTATATCTCCCTTATCTATTGGGACAACACTTCCAAATTAAAATAGACCATCAAATCCTCAATTACTTCATATAAAAAACAATTTCAACTCCAAAGAAAAAAAAATGGGTTACAGAGTTGTTTGGATATGATTACGAGATCATTTACAAAAAGGAAAAAGAAAATTTGGTGGTTGATACTCTTTCCGGGAAATATGAAGAAGAAGGGTCCCTGTTTTCCCTCTCATTCATTATCGCCGACTATATTTAGGATGTTCACCAAGAATGGTTGCAAGACCCCAAAATATCTAGCCTCACCCAAAAACTACAACATGATCCCCAAGATGCTCTAACGTACTCTTCGCACAATCAAGAGTTTCGTTATAAAGGTTTCCTATATTTAAGCAAATTGTCAACCCTTAAATCCAAGGTGCTCTTTGAGTTTCATGCTTCTCCTATTGCACGACATTTAGGTTTTACCAAAACTTATGAAATGGTCAAATACTCTTTCTTCTGGGATGGTATGGAACAAGACGTATGCAAATTTGTGGAAAAATATGATATATGTAAATGCAATGAGGGTGAGACTGTCAAAACTCCTAGCACACTCCAACTACTTACGATTCCACCTACAATTTGGATGCATATTTCTATAGATTTCAATGTGTGCATACCGAAATTAGGAAATAATTCAGTCATGATGGTGGTAGTGGATTGTCTCTCTAAATGTAATGCTTCCCCAGCCGTCATCCAACCCACTGGACGGGAAGACGCTACTTTGTGGAACAACATCATTTTATGCTTAATTAATAACATGCATTTAAAACAGGTTAAACACGTTTAAACTCAGAGTTAGCACAAAATTACTGCTGACATAAATAATCCATGCAATTAACATGCATTCATCTGCACAACAGAATACATGATAAATATAAATAAATAGACATGCAGAAAAGTAATTAAAACATCATCTGGTACTTATCTTTGAAACAGTGGTAATTCCACCAACTAGGTGCAGGCCTTCCACAAACCTCCCAGCCTTAGACCACGCTTCTCTTCAAGCTCAGCAGTGGGTCACCCCTGAGCTAGGACTAAGATCCACCCCAAGGCAAGGAATCCTAGACTAGGCTGAGGTTATAGGGAAAATAGACAGTCACAAGGAAAGAATTTTCTCCTAGGAACCACTCATACTCACTTCCATAGACTCTCCTTCCCCACATGCCTGTTCCACCCCGGGAGTATACACCTTCTCTATCACCTAGACAATCCTTCGGCTGCTAACCTCCCTTGCCTTGGGTTTCAACAATAGACCGGACCAGAAGTCTCTGAGCTCTGTGGTAGCTACAGGGTTCCTTCCAAGAGTTCTCTCCTTCCTCTGCACACTCTCTCACCTAGAGAAAGTCGCTCACAGGACAAGCAACCTGTTCTTCCAACTTCAACCACCTCTCTAACCTAGAGAGAGTGTTGTAAAAACTGGACAACAAGCCACATGCAGTCTAGCACTGCATGACCACAACAGCCAATAGAGAAAACAAACACATGCTTTCCAAACATGCTCAGCAATGACAGGATGGTCTCACAGTTATGGCTTTGGGACAGAGACTCCACACACAGGCTTGATCTTCTCAGACATAGGATGCATCGGATTTTCCAGAAATCAACACAGGCTATCCCTGAAATCAACACACAGACTTCGCCCCCCGATTTCAGAATGGCATGAGGTCTCTTGCAGGGGTCGGATGGGACGTACAGTTCAGAATATGCATGGAGACTCTTCTAGAGGTTAGTCGGGTTCATGCCCAGGAAGTCGAGGGTCGAATGGTGGAGCAACCCCCCAACACGGTTGATCTCAGATGCTTTATTTGCATGCGCCTAGGTTGACACTTGTCACCCATGCAACTGCGTGCATTCCATCCATTTGGAAGTTACTTGTTCTTCCAAAAGAATTTAGGTTAAAGCATATTATTCACATTCTTTTTAGGAATAATATTAAAATATTATTCCCAAGGATTAAGCCCTTAGGCTTAGCTCCTAGGCTCAACACTTAGCCCCTCTTCCCACCTTCTAGCCCCTAATCGCTTGCCCACTCTGTGGAAGCTTATTCCCCCATCACTCAATCATTGTGGTCGGTCTACACGTGGTGGTGTTTATATTTTTATTAATGTTTTGCATAGATACATTTAAAAAATCAGGCTCTTGGCCTTCAACACTTAGGCTTTCTGGCCTAATAATCAGATAAGCCCACCATCTTATATTAACTTGTCTCACCAGCCTATAAGACATAATTACAATTCATTTCATAAACATGATTTACAACAGGGCTCGGCCTTGGGGACATTACAATCCCCCTCCCTTATTTTTGCATTGTCCTCAATGAAACTTTCACACAACATCAACAAGATTTCCAAAATATTCAAAAATATGTGGGTATTACGCCTGTATAGCGTCTTCATGCTCCCATGTCACATCCTTAGGACCATACTGGGTCCACTGGACTTTTACAAGCTCAATAGCTTGATTCTGGAGCTGTTTTATTTTCATGTTCAATATGCGCACAAGATGCACTTGCAGGACACCTTTTGGTTCCACTTGAATCATATTCCAATCGATTACATGATTATCATCAGGTATATATATTTCTTAAGTAATGAAATGTGAGACACCTTAGGTATAGTCATGGATGTGGTAATGCAAGCTTATATGCAACATATATATATATATATTTGTGTGTGTGTATACAAACAAATTTAATAACATTAAAACTGTATATAACATACACAGCATACAATAAATAGAGAACTGTACTTATCTTTTGAGTGAGAAGACCTTCCACCCTGGAGCAGGACTATGACTCCATCGAGGCAATGTCTTCCCAAGATAGCCATGGTCCACAATCCTTATCCACATGGTCTAGGCCAAGGTACCAGACCTCAACAACACTCCAACCATTCAAACCTTGGTAGTACTCCAACCAATGGTCTCTCACTCCCCACATCCCTGTCCCACCCGGGAGTATACACCTTCACAAGCACAGTCCATCGGTGCTACACCTCCCTTTCCTTAGGCTTCAACAACAGGCTGGACCGGAAGTCTTAGAGCATCGTGGCTCTAGGAGTTCCAACTACCTTATAAGGTTTCCAAGAAGCATCTTCTGGAGATACACATTGTAGCCAACATTTAACTTTTATCAACATCATCTCATCCGTATCAACCACATGTAGTTATCCTGAGAGAACATAAAGGAATTCATTTAGGAATTCCAATTAGTTCGAAAGGAAATTCAAATTTTATTCCCAAAACATGACATTCTATTTCATGATTCATCTTGCCTGTTGCCACATTATGAATGTAGCCATCCTTGATATTTTCCATAGGCATCAAAATGGATACAATTTTCCTGCAAGACTTCATCTTGCATACTGCCAACAAATTGTCAGTATTTTCTGTACATCATAATTCAACATGTACAACATCTTATGCAATAATCTTAGAATTTCCTGCACCTGGAAATTCAATCACAATTACCAAACAACTTGACCAAATAGAATGACTCGTCATTCTATGCATATGCATGTTCATAATTAATAACAGTAAGTTCATTATTTAAATTTTATGAACACAAAATTCTATGTAGTCTCTATTCCTGTGATTACCTAGCTTGTAACTTTCCTGTTCCAATGTTTAACAGTTCCTAAAAAAATTTCAACTTCAGGGGATAGAAACATTTCATCCATTAGTATAATTATTTCCATGCAATAATATATATGCATGTACTTACAAAACATATTCAATCATTGCACTTAGTATACAATTCTATCACTCATTATGCATGAGTGCAATTCTCAATGCATTCTTATTCAGTGCAACTTGCATTGAATTACATAATGTTCTCTATCTCAGTCATGTATCTCACTATCCATGAGTTGGAATTCTAGCCAATGTGTTGCCACATTCTCCATACCTTTTCATATTCAACCAGGTCATGGTCTCATACATGACTAGCTTACTGCCATTTATTCCTACAACCACTTTTTATCTTTAATTCTTTGTTTATTACCCCATAACCAAATTAACGTGACATTCTACTATGTCAATGTGTGCATTCATAAGCTAAAAATATTTGAATTAATATAGGCCTACAGCCTTTACCACATCCAGTGGTATGCATTCAATCATATAATCATGTGATTTTTTTAACATTTCTCTGGCTGAGGAAATTATTACCAAAATTTCCTTTCAACAATTATGCAAAAGAGTGATAAAAAACTCATACCTGCATGGCTTCCATTAAAATTATACTACCTGAATATTTGATAGTAGTATAATATTTCATGCTTCTTTTATCAAACTTATAACCAACACTTCATCTCTGACATAGACCTCTGACCCTCGGGCCAAGATCCACACAGGATCATTCTAAATTCTCCTCGAGCCAAAGCGACTCCTTTAATTCCCTGTTGGAACCTCCAATGAATCTGATCCACAAGTCCTTCACGAAAACCTGCCCTGTGCAACTTGATGCCAGGTGCAAGCCTCACATTTCCATGTGACCACGACCTTACCTTAGCACAAGCACCTCTCGCAACATGTGAGTTCGTGAGTCGAAGACCCTTGACTCCTCTTTCTCCAGACACCGATACCCGAGATGTGATATGGGTATGACTCCTCCATGTTAATGTCTTCCACACATAACCACCGGCTAGGGCTAAGTGCTAGCACTACTCGCAACTCGTGACTTTGCGAGTTGGAGTGTTGAGCCCTCGTGTTCCTCCTTTGCGAATCCCCGAGACACGAAAGTCAAAGATGAGTTGACTCCTTTCCAGGCGATGTGTGTCCAACACCTATCACCCGCTTCCATTTTCTCTGGGCGCTTATTGTTATGCCACTTGTCAACCATGCGGTCCCCAGCTAACGGATGTGCCACGTGTTCTACGAGCCCTCGACACTCGGCACTAGAGACCTCCCAGTCAAAAAGAATTTATTTCAACCCCTGAACCCCCGATGCTCGATACCACATGGAGGTTCTGATCCAACAATTCTCCCGTGGCTTAGATCCAATGGTTTGGATCTCCTTCCTTGCTCCTCGTGACTCAGGACTTTGTGGAACCAAGAATTTGGTTTTCCCTTCGAAATCACGAACCCCGAATTCGTGATTTCTTGAATGAGATCAATGACTGTCGTTGACCCAGATCTGACAGTCGCTATCCTTTTTTATCTTCAAAGTATTGGAAGATACTCGGCATCAATCCCCTCACTGCTCTATAAGATCCAATGACTCTCGCAACTTTGGTACTTCCTCCATGAAGTGTCTCCACTGTCCATATGGATCCTCTCCTTTGCAACCTCCTAGAGGTTAAACTCCATGCGCCTTCCTCCAGATATGATGACTATCGGTTCTTTTCACTAGATCCGATGACCCAGGTCTCTTCCTCTCCAGATGATCTAGTGATAGCTATGCTCCCTTCTGAGCTTTGTCAACTTTGAAACCTCAAAGGGTTTCTTGACCTCCTTCTCCTCTTTGTTGTTACTCTGTGCACAACATAACTATCCTTCCTGAGATTCGGAACTTGAACCTCTAAGGGATTCAACCCTTGCCTTCTCCTTCAAATGGAGATTGGTGCCCTCTAGCAACTTCTTTCTCAAGCACACTTTGTTGAGCCTACAAGGTGTTCAATAACCCTATGAGTGTCTTCCCGTGACACTTCTCCTATCTCAGAACTCGAAAGAGTTCCTTCTGTGCACACTTGCACCAACTCGATGCCCTTCCTGGAAAAGTTCTCCAGAATCCTCAGTGACTCTATCTTCTCACTGAACTCAAAATAGAGTTCTCCTCAATGCATCCTATGCATTTTCTCAATTCCCTCTTGGCAGAGTCTCATAGAATTCTCAGAAATTTAGTCTTCATTCTCGACACTTCTCCTTCCTCTGATATCATAATAGAGTTCTTTTGTGCACTCTATGCACTTTCTCAATGCCCTCCTGGCAGAGCTTCCACATAACCCTTAGTGATTCTGTTTTCTTAGTGCTTTCCTCTACACAGTCTTACCTCTAAGGATTCCTACCGTCCGTTCAGGTTCTCAATGACTTCTTTCCAAATATCTTGGTGTCAATTCTTCTGGACTTGACTTCCTCCCTAACTTGAAGGATTTTGAATATTTCGAAGGCTTCGATGGTGTTTTCCAAAAAACTTTCTGGTGCCCTCCTGGCACCCTCTACGCTCGTCTCCTGGAGTCTTTCGAACTTAAAACAAGTTCCCTCTATAAACATTCCTTGCGATGGATATGCACACTCTACATACAAAATTTCTACGCTATCTCTTTTGAGCTTTGTTTTCTGATCTAGAAGCATTATGTGCCTTTTCCATTTCTTTTCACTTTGTGGCAATTCAAATTAGTTCTGTCACTCATCAACCTTTGGAAATACAAATGCGCAGATGACTAGAATTTGTCAAGCCTTCTTTTCTTAACAAATCCTTTATCATTCATAAACAATCCAATTTAAGAAAAATGTTTCAATTTCACGAATTTTCCTAGCTCTGCTCGGCTCTGTACTTTTGGGTGATAGATCCCTCTTTCTTAGTCCCTACCCACGTGACCAAGGGTCATGACCAAGTGCTATACTACTAGATGCTACTTGAGTCTTCAACCTTCGAAGAGTTTAAGGCACACACAACTATCTCCCGGAGTTCTAACTTACCGAATTCGTGTAAATTGAGTGGATCGATGGTTTACATTTACCCAACATCCAATGGTTAAAATCTGTTGTGGTTCTTCCATCTTCAAAGATTTTGGGACTTTGGGTTTCGGGGTTTCGGTCCTCGAAGCTCTCATACTCGCTTCCCTCTCCAATCCCTGAAATCCGAAATTCTATTTCCCTTACCCTCTGGGTCCACAGAGCACAACTATCTCCCACATCCACCATGGAAAGTGGCACACTCAGGAGGGTCCACATCACCTTCAGTGACATCATCAGGTCCCACCATTCTCGCCTATCTTCTTGAATCGCTGGCACGTGGTGCACATCCATGTGTCCACGTCCATTCCAATCGAAAATCCAACGGTTATACTTTTCTTGGATCTACTGCGTAGATCCTTTCGGCGTTTCGGGGTTTCTGGCATCGGGAGTTTGTGCATCCACACCTCTCAAACTTCCATTTGCCGAAATTCTGAAATTACAGTCTACTCTTCCACTTTATCCGACAGTCACTTACGTTCTACAATGTAGATCATTTCGGGATTTCGCGTATTGCGATTTCCACGTTCCTATGCAACTCCAAAGGGTTTATTTTAAACCCTGTGTAGGTTTTCCAGATCTGATGGTCACAAGGGTTCACCTTCCCTCTCAAACAGATCCTAAGGCTCCAACACTTCTGGTGTGGAGTTCTCTCTCCCTGTGGCCAGATGCCACCCTCACTGCATTTTTCATAACACCGCTACACCTCTTGAGCTTGGTAACATGGTTAGGTAACTCCTTGACACTCAGGAGAATTCAAAGGTCCAAAATTGGTCCTCCAGACACAATTTCTCTCAAAAATTTTGGTCTGAAGACCACTTATCTGGCCCATCTAGACTCAACGTTGAAACCTTGGCTCTGATACCATTCTGTAACGCTGCCACGGCCGTCATCCAACCCACTGGCCGGGAAGACGCTACTTTGTGGAACAACATCATTTTATTCTTAATTAATAACATGCATTTAAAACAAGTTAAACACATTTAAACTCAAAGTCAACACAAAATTACTGCTGACATAAATAATCCATGGAATTAACATTCATTCATCTACACAGTAGAATACATGATAAATATAAATACACAGACATGCAGAAAAGTAATTAAAACATCATCTGGTACTTATCATTGAAACGGTGGTAATTCCACCAACCAGGTGCAAGCCTTCCACGAACCTCCTAGCCTTAGACCACGTTGCTCTTCAAGATCAACAGTGGTTCATCCCCAAGCTGGGACTAAGCTCCACCCCAAGGCAAGGAATCCTAGACTAGGGCGAGGTTACAGGGAAAACACATAGTCACAAGGAAGGAATTTTCTCCCAGGAACCACTCATACTCACTGCCACAGACTCTCCTTCCCCACATGCCTGTTCCACCCCAGGAGTATACACCTTCTCTATCACCTAGACATTCCTTCAGCTGCTAACCTCCCTTGTCTTGGGTTTCAGCAACAGACGGGATCGAAAGTCTCCGAGCTCTGTTCCATCTACAGGGTTCCTTCCAATAGTTCTCTCCTTCCTCTGCACACTCTCTCACTTGGACAGAGTCGCTCACATGCCAAGAAACCTATTCTTCCAACTTCAACCACCTCTCTCACTTGGAGAGAGTGTTGTTCAAACTGGCCAACAAGCCACACGTAGTCCAGCACTGCGTGGCCATAATAGCCAATGGGTAAAATAGACCAAACAAGCTCAACAATGACAGGACGGTCTCATGGTTATGGCTTTGGGACAGAGACTCCACACACATGCTCAATCTACTCAGAGAGAGGATGCATCAGCTTTTCCAGAAATCAACATAGGCTATCCCTGAAATCAACACACAAACTTCGCCCCCCGGTTTCAGAATGGCATGAGGTCTCTTGCAGGGGTCGGATGGGACGTACGGTTCAGAAGATGCACAGGGACTCTTCCAGAGGTCGGACGGGTTCATTCCCAGGAAGTTGAGGGTCGAATGGTGGAGCAACCCCCCAACATGGATGATCTCAGACACTTTATTTGCATGCACCTGGGTTGACACTTGTCACCCATGCAACTGTGTGCATTCCATCCATTTGGAAGTTACTTTTCCTTCCAAAAGAACTTAGGATAAAGAATATTATTCACATTCGTTTTTGGAATAATATTAAAATATTATTCCCAAGGCTTAAGCCCTTAGGCTTATCCCCTAGGCTTAACACTTAGCCCCTCTTCCCACCTTCCACCCCCTAATCCCTTGCCCACTCTATGGAAGCTTAGTCCTCCATCACTCATTCATCATGGTCGGTCTGCACGCAGAGGTGTTTATATTTTTATTAATGTAATGCATAGATACATGTACAAAATCAGGCTCTTGGCCTTCAACACTTAGGCTATCTAGCCTAATAATCACATAATCCCACCATCTTATATTAACTTGGCTCACCAGCCTATAAAACATAATTACAATTCATTTCATAAACATGATTTACAACAGGTCTCGGCCTTGGGAACATTACACTAAATATGATTATTTATGTTCTCTTCAACACCCATTCGCAACATCTACATTGGCCCAGATATTTATGGATAATATCTTTAAACTCCATAGAATGATTCATTATTTTATTTATGATCATGATCCAACTTTTACCAACAATTTATGGAAATAATTATTTAGGATCCAGGGAACCCAATTGCAACTTAGTACAACCTATCATCCTCATACATATGGCCAATTGGAAGTGGTCAACAAGTTTATAGAAACATATTTGAGTTGTTTTGCGTCCAACCAATAAAAACAATGGGTTCATTGGTTACCCTTATATGAATGGTGGTACAAAAACTCTTACCATACGACCACTTGCATGACTCCCTTTGAAGTCATCTGCAGGCAAAAGCCACCATCGGTTCTCCCATAAATGCCACATGTCTCCAAGGTTTAGGAGTTTGATCTTAATATTACATCCTACATGACTATTCTCCATACTCTCAAATATAATTTTGTCATGGCTCAAAACCACATGAAGAAACAAGGAGATCGAGGTCATTTTGAACGTCAATTTGCTGAAGGTGACCAAAAGTTTCTCTGTCTCCAACCATACAAGCAGACTTCACTCAAATTTCAAAAATTTCAGAAACTATCCCCCAAATGTTTTGGTCCTTATACTATTCTTAAACATGTGGGCCTAGTGGCGTATCAGTTAGATTTTCCCAACAACGAAAAAAGAACACAATAGTATGATACATTAAAAATACACAACACTCATGAAAAAACGATTTAATCATAGCACTTCTTCATGTAAAGACCATTTCTGGGTTCGCTCAAAGGAATTCTATCATAATCCACCAGCTCACAAGCCCCTTTCTCTAACACTCGTTTCACAATATAAGGACCTCACCACATGGGCTCAAATTTACCGGCCCCTAGAAAATCACGATCTTGCTCGTAAAAAAGAACCAGATAACCTTCAGAAAAAACACGTGGTTTGAGATGCTTTTCATATTGGGATTTAACACACTTTTTCTGAGTTTCAAAGACTAAGGAGACATCATGATGGGTTTCATCTAATTGAATCAAATACAAAATACATTCCTCTTCAACAGAGGTGTTAGGGAGAAGTTCGACGACTAGTTTCAAAGATGGGATTTCACATTCAATTGGAAAAAATGCTTCGATACCATATACTAACTGGAAAGGTGTGAATCCCATGGCAGACTTAACAAATGTATGATAGGCCCATAATGTTGAGAACATCATCGCATGCCAATTTGACTTATGAATTCCTACCATCCGTCGAAGCATAGCAGTGAGAGATTTGTTAATTTCTTCAACCTGGCCATTGGCCTATGGATAATAGGGGGTTGATTTTTCATGGTGAAGACCCAACTTCTCGGTAAGTTCAGACATCATGAAATTATGAAAATGACTACCGTGATCAGTAAAGATGGCTTGAGGGACACCAAATATACTAATGATATGGTTGAATATGAAGAACGTTGCATTTTTCATGGTATTATCAAATGTAAGCATCACCTCGTCCCACTTAGTGAAATAATCGACAGCTACAATAATGTATCCATGCCCCTCGTCTAAGTGAGGGTTACATGTCATGAAGTCAATGCCACATTTAGCGAATGGAACAACATAAACTATAGGGTGAAGAGGACCAGGGTGAAATCAGATCTTATTATTGTAGGTTTGACAAGTGTAGCATTTATGGACAACGGTAATGCAATCCTTAAACAACGAAGGCCAAAAATAACCAGCTCGTAAGATCTTTTGGGTAGTGGCATACCTAGACATATGATCGCCACATGCTGTAGAGTGACAGTCATTCAAATCTTTCTCATCTTCATCATAGGTGAGACTTCGTCAGAATATAGAATCAATACCATGACGGTAAAGGGTATCACTAAGGATAATGTATTGGTGGGCTTTATACCGGATACGATGACGATTTGTACTAGAAATATCAGACCAGAATGTTTGGGTCTAGAGATAGATGAAAATATCTATGTACCATAGATCATTAGAGCTTATCAAAAAGAGGGATTCATCTGGTAAGGAATCCCCTGCCACAGTTTCTGTCTCAAAAGAGGGAAGGTCACATATCAATTCGGAAAAAACCAAAGACTTCTTTGACTTGGCACGTTCAAACTCCAAATCAAACTCCTCGAGAATAACTATCCATTTAGAGTACTTTCCCCGAACAATTGTTGAGTAAGTATATGTTGCATGGGGTTGTAATCGAAAATGATTGTGGTTCTACGTAATAAGATGTAGTGACGAAAATGTTGAACAACTTGAACAGCTGCCAAGGCCAGTTTCTTCACATGTAAATGTTTGGCTTCAGTTGTCCTGAGACTCTGACTCAAATAGTATATAACATGTGAATCATGTGAATCATCCTCTTGGACTAATACCATCGCAATAGTAGAGTCCGAAGCAACTAAGTACAAGAAATAATATCGGCTATAGTCAGGTGGAAACAACAATGGTGTATGGGTTAAGGTGATTTTCAAAGCCTCAAAATATTTGTTTGCAGTATCATCCCATACAAAATCGTAACATTTATTGAGAATCTAAGTAAATCCTTTGTTTAATTCACTGTAGTTGGGGATGAATCGACGTAAAAAAATTTCCTTCCCTTGCAAACTTTGGAGTTGGCATAGCGTGGAAGGAGAAGGTATATTAAGAATAGCCTCAACCTTAAGGGGGTATACTCGAATCCCATGTATAGACATGATAAAACCAAGAAGTTGTCTGGATTCCACACAAAAAACACATTTGTGGGGATTCAAGCATATGCGATAATAACGACAGCGTAGGAAAATGGTTCGTAAATGTGTTGGGTGATCTTGAAGACACATGGAATTCGCCCATAGATCGTCTAGATAGGGTTGTACAATATGCTTAATGTCATGAAAAGTGTAAGACATAGCGCGTTGAAAAGTCACACCAGCATTTTTTAGACCAAAAGGTAGTTTCTGGTACGCAAAGGTTTCCCAAGGGAAAATAAAAGCAGTCTTGTGTTGATCCACTGGTAAAATATTGATTTGATTATAGCTGGAGAAACCGTCCATCAAGGAGAAGATTTCACTTTGGGCACATTATTCAACAATATGGTCAACGAAATGGGTTGGATAATTGTTCTTGGGACAAGCTTTGTTTATATTCCTATAATCTACACAAACACGAATCGTGCATTGTTTCTTGTTTACCAGAACAAGATTGGACACCCAATCATTCAAAGCCACAGGATAGACAAAGCTAGCTTTAAGAAGTTTTTCAACTTCAAGATTAATAGCAACAACTTTACGTCGATGTACTGGGTGAATTCTCTATCGAACAGGTTTAGCATTCGGGTAAGTCTTAATCTCATCCACAACAATATCAGGATCAATACCTAGCATTTCTTCATAGTTCCAGGAAAAACGTCACTAAATTCTTGAAAAAGGGATTTATAAGTGTGCAACTCATCAGTAGAACATGAGACACTGATATGAACATTTTCCACGACTCAGAGTTTAATCAATATGTCAAGAGGAATGGTAGGTGAAATGTTTCTCAAGTTCCCTTCATACAAAACATCGTGTGTTGACTCAGGAACAAAAGAAATAACAACAATGGTAGACATAGACAAAATCTATTGGTAACTCTCTATGGTCTCACATTCTATGTAAAGAATAGAACGAAGATGCCCATCATCCCATGGAGTATCTTCCATAGACATGATCTACATGATCATCTCATCAGTAGGAAAGATCACATGGAACATATCATGAGATGTATCACAGAGAGAAGGAGAAGAAGTATTTTTCGACTAAATAACTTGATAATATTATTCCACTGGACTTAAAGGAATTATGTCACCGTAACAGATATAATCACCAGAGTTAGGTACTATCCATGGGTCATAAGACTCAAGGGTTTCACTAACCTAGTTTGAGATCATGTTAATCGAAGAGACAAAAGGAGGAGGAATGTCGGGTGGTGGAATCAGAAATGTACCCATCAAGGTTGAATTTTTTAAAAGACCCACGTCGACATTCTCATAACTATGAGGTGTTTTCGAGATAAAAGGTACATTGCTAGTATGTGAATCAGAATTAAAGAAGGCCAGTTGGTCGACAATAATGACCTTTCCTTGGTTCAAGAAATGTAACACACGGAAAAGGGTAGACACTACTGTGTGCATGGAATCAATCCAGCTATGGCCAAGTAGAAGGTTGTAATCAAGAGGTTCATCAAAGACCTCAACCTCGACACTAACCGCCTTACCTTCTAACATAATAGACGAAAGAACATCATAAGGTTTAAACCCTGTACCATTGAAGTCCTTAAGAGTATTGTGTGACTCGGTGGTAGGAGAGTCGACATCTTTCCAACAAGTAATGGACATAACACAAGTCGAGGCTCCTTCATCAATAACTGTTCGACATATATTCTTATTTTCCACAATAACTTGGATCTGAAACGCTAATTGAGAAGGAAGCCTTGGAATATGATATTCCAAGTCAAATATTATAAAATTGGTATCGGTAGGATCAATTCCACCAATAGCCTTTAACAACGCCTTCCGTTGAGTAGGACAACTTTGAAGGACTTCAAGAGCTGACATCATAGAAGATGATTGCGCAAGGTCTTCTACAATATTGTATTTTTGGGCAGCACGTGTGTGAGGATTAAATGAATACTTTTGAACAATGCCCTTGGGAGGAGGGCGAAGAAATGTATCGAGACCCAGTCATTCGAGATGAAGAGGACGTTTGGAAGTGAAGTTGGAGGAGGAGGTTGAACCAACGAAGGTGGTAAATCATCAACTTTCTCTTTCGAAGGAGAATAATCTTTGGCTTGAGTTGCGACTGCAACTTCGTTCTTCTTGGAGTCACTAGTACACATAAGGACATAAGACGTGATACAAGGAGAAGGTTGGTCATGAATGACCAATTGGGCCTGCTGCTGAGAAGGAAATGGTTGTGACAAGATGATAGGTGTAAAATGCTTCCCGGTCCCTTGTAGGAACTTAGTAACCTCAGCACGTCGTGGACAATATTTTGTATAATGATCGTCACCACAAATAAGGCAAGGGTAACGAGGTTTATGTTTATCTTTCTCATCAGCAGGTTGTGTTTTGGGATTCTTAGACTGATGATTATTATTTTTTTCCTCTGTATTATTACCCTTCCCTTTCTTTTTATTTTTATTTTTACCGGTAGGTGTAGATTGAAACCGAATTAACTTAAGAAGTTTTACCGGCAGAAGGAGTAGGTGTAGGAGTATTTTGTACATTAGAGGTGGTAGGATTGGGATTGGTATGATTGGCATGTGTAGACTGAGTCTCATCATGAAAGGTTCCAATCACACCATCGATAGCATGAGAAGCTATTGGAGGTGTTGGGGTCGGATTCGTGGAAGGATGAGGAGCATCAAGGATCATGTTGCAAAGTGTGCCTATTTGCAAATAAACAAGATATAAATACTGATCATGACTAATCACCATCTCTTCAGTGATGACACCACCCATGGCCACATCACGAGCTATGGGCCCAATGATTGATTTGGTAAACCACTCAGCCAATAGTTGATCAGGAAGGGGAACTTTGATTAAGCGTATTCTCCTCCTCCACTCATGGATGTGATCATAAATATGAGCGGAAGAAGATTGTTTAAAATAACTAAAAATTTAGGTTCCTATCTCATATCGAATTGGTAACTGGTAATTTGTTAATAAGGCCATGGATAAGGTATTAAAGTTGTTAAAGAATCCTCGTGGTAACTCAATGTACCATTCGGTTGTCGAACCCGTGAGAGTTCATTGGAAAAGTCGTAATCTTATAGAGTCATCCATAAATGAGTTGGACGAACACCAAAGATGGAAACTCGTGACGTGATTATTTGGGTCTTCTCCCCATCAACCGTCAAACTTAGGAATGTCATATGGTAATTTGGTCGGTATGACGGGCCAATAAGGAAAATGAAAAATAGGATCATTCAAAATCCTATATAGATCCAGTAAATACAAAGTGGCTATAAAAGGCAATTGTTTGTTCACTTGAGGAAACTGGTAGTTTTGAGGAGGAAGTCCCATAGGTATAATAGTAGGACCATAAGAAGTCTGGAGATAGTTAGACAGTCCCGACAGACTCGATTGTGGAGGGTTTTTATTAAGATTAGGTATGTTCCCTTAGAAAGGAACATTAGATTGAAAATTTTGACCCCATGTAGGATTCAGAGAGCCTAGATATAGTTGGCCAAGATTAGGGGGTACAAAAGAATTAACTTGAGGATGTTTCCCCCCATACGGTTGTTGATTCCCTTGGAAAGGAACATTCCAAGGTTGAGATTGTAACACAGGTATACTTTGTCCATAAAATGGGTTATGGCCTCCAACTTGAGGTTTTCCCCCAAGTTGAGGTTGTCCCCCAATATAATGTTGCCCCCCAAATTAAGGTTTCCCCCCAACTGTAATCTAAAAACCAAAAGTGACAGAATGACTGGTGCCTCCAAATGGATTGGAGCCACTAGGTATAGGACAATTAAATCCTCCAAACAAATGTGGAGGAAGAATGTAAGGCCCCCAGAGAGAACCTGGCCATGTGTAGGAACAAACTGACTAGTATCATTATACCCAGGAGGAACAAAAATTCCAGACCCTCCCAATGGATTCTGGGTAGGGATAGCAATGGAAGTATTGAAAGTGTTATACTAAGGGGGAAGTCACGGATTTGGTCTAAGAAAAAGTGGTGTTCCAATAGGATCTTTATTGATAACCACATTTCCTGTAGAAACAGTCATAGCTTGTGGGACCATAGTAGAATGGGTCATCTGGAGATGAAGAATCGAGTGAGAACCAACCAACAATTGGTTTGAAATTGTGGTGACATTATTGGTCATGCCAGTAAAATTACCTAAAGGTATCGTATAAGTAACATACGTTTCAGGCATTTGTGATTCCATAGGTTGATTAGAACTCATTCCTAGTGTGTCAAAAATATCATGTCCCGAAGAAGTTCCCCAGACAAAATGGACATGGGCAGAGCTAGGATTAAAAATTTCGATAGTATGAACTGGGGTTCTAAATGATTACTTTGAAAAAGTGGATCGTCTACTCTAGATTCTATATTAGGTCTAGTAGGTACTTCAATATTCTCAACAACAACAATTTCTCCTGATGATTTCATCTGGAGAAAATGTGCGTCTTGTCTAATACTCAATAACATATTTGGGGGAAGTCTAAATGCCTCTGAAGAATCCGAAACAATTTAGAATCTCTCTAAAGAGTGTGAACTTCCAACCTCAGAAGCTACTTCATTATTGACTACTCCCTCAGGAGAGCCTCCTGGTGAGTTAGGAAGCAAAGGGAGGTAACCTTCCGGATACTCCAGTGGTAGTCCAGGCATCCTATGTGAATGGCGAAGGCCAATGTTGGCCGAACCAAATAAAGAATGAAACAAATCTATGGCCAACTAGAGAAACAAACATCATTTACTAATAAAATCTAGAAATCAAACCAAACAAACAAACCTTCTTATTTCGAAGTGACTAGTTGGTGATGAAATCCAACGTCACGAAATCAAGACAAGAAGGGTTTAGGATAAAGCGTGTGGAAAAGTTACATTGATGACCTGCTTAACGGACTTACACCCTGGTGCAAACTCCCACACATAATCATGGGTATACCCTCCAAGGAGCTCGACTGAGTTTGGCCAACGTCGATTCTAGGTACCGTGAAGACTTTCCCCTTTGCAATCTCCTCGGGTAAATACCTTAAAGAGATAGGCTACTAAGAATACCAACTACAACAATGATGCCTTGGGAAACAATTGACAGTCTGATCCATGCGCAAAGGAAGGACATCTATCCTAAAATCAACACGAGACACTCCCACACATAATTGTGGGTAAACTGTCAAGTGACCCCCAATAATACCCGCAATCTCTACACTAAAACTGACAAAGAAGGGTGAGTAACTTTGTCAGTTCTAATGCGACCTCATGATTGACCCTTGTGTTAGAAGGGATTCCCAGGAAAAAATGTAGCAATTGGATTTGAACTCTCCCTATCACAAGATATTATTGTGCGTTTTGATGCTTTGGAGAGTGTGCCTTACAACCTATTCCAAAGCGCTATCCTAGCTAATGTTGGTGAAGATAATTTCTAGAAAATAAAAGTGGCTAATAAATTTTAAAATTACGCTGTGTTTTAAAGGATGTTGTTTACTCAAAAGGGAGATGGAAATGAAACCGATGATGTTTTGATCTTAACCCAATAAAATGAAAGAAGAGATGAATATGTAATCTTTCAATTCAATGAACTCTAATTACAGTAGGGAGAAGGTATTTCTTTTGAAGTACAAAAGCTACGAATTGAAATTTCTCAATTTCGAATGAGCAAACCTCCAAACAATCATAAGCTACGATTTTTTCCAATTTTCTCTCTTAAACAAGTGTTTCAAATGTAAGAATTTTCTTATGAAAAAGTTACTAAAAAGAAGAAGTGACTTCAGTGCTTCCTTTCTCAAATCAGATCAAAGATATAATGAAGAAAAAGAAAGCATAATGCAAGAAAATCAAGACATTCTCAACACAATTCCCAAATCAAACTCATAATATAGACAAAAATGAAAATGATTAGAAAGGCTTTTGTCAAATGCGAACAAAAATATCTCTCAATCAAAAAACAATCTAGAAATCAAAATCAATCCAAAACTTTAAACAAATCAAAGAACTTTTGTCAATCAAGCACTCAGGACCTAGATCCATAGATTATATCCTTGTGACAAAGATCAAAAGAAAAAACTTACAAAACTACAAAGACAAACTTTCAATCCCTGAAAACCAATCAAATGCAAGTTTTAAACTCATAAATCAACCAAACACTGGTATTAGAAGTTCATCCCAGGCAGCTAAGGTAAAACTGGATGAAAAAAAGAAAAAATGGCTCACTCCAACAGTTCCTATAGGAATCTTCGCAGGATGACAGTGGGGCATAGTGCGACAAGCTAAGGTCATCGCAGGCTGCCAATAGATCACAGTACAATGTCGTCGTACTAGTTTGCACAAGAAGGGTGTGACGTTAGAGGGTCCTCGCAGGCTGTCTATATAGTACAGTGCAGTGATCTCTGTAACTAAGGAAAAAAATGGGAGAAATGCAAAAAATCTAACTGAACTTGCAGACCCAGGGAGTCCAGATGGATCACCCATAGACTCAGAGAATGAATTTAACCAAAAGAAGGCATTCTAAAAGAAAATAAGAAGAAAAAAAACAAAATAAAGTCATATCCCTAGTATGGTTGCCAATTTTGTTATCGGATTAATCGGTAAATTCCAACATAAACAAATCTCCCTAGATCCCACCGAGAACTATAGAAAAACAGAACATATTGCACACTTTGCCTTAAACTTCATCATCATGTGAACTAGTTTAATGAGTTACAAGAGACCTACATTTTAAATGACGATTGTCCTCACTAGTGTCATCTTTGTAGCTCCTTCCTTGAGTTTGTAGAATAGTAAAACTGTCTAAGAACCATAAACCAATAAAGACGGAAAACAAAGATACATGTATTCTAATGAAGTCTATGTATATGATCAAGGAATTATACAATATAAGACAAGATGCTTATATAGGGAAGAAATGCATTACTGTATTAAGTGAATAGAAAGTGGAGAATACAACCCATTCCTTGATGTTGCAAGGTCCCCTCTCGATGGCTCTTTTCTCCAACACACACACCTTTGCTCCAATGTCTTGAATGAAGAAGATCCACAATCTTACTTGAAGAACTAAAGCAAAGCTCTTAAGCATAATATGAAGTATAACTCTCCATACAAATATTAGCCTATTCAACCTTAGCCTTTTCCAGGAGAGATCCATCCTTATATAGTGTGAAAGAGATATGGATGAGGATATTAGGATGATCCCACTAAATCAAAGAAGCGAGTAAGATCCAAACCGATCAGAGGCCACCTCATCTTCTAGAAGATCCCCTTCTAGAACATTTGTGAAATTTTACTTTTCCCATGCTTTAAGCATCGTTTCACCCTATGCAAGAGAAACATGCAACGACATTGCAGTCCAGGTATAGTGCAGGATGTGACGATCAGGCATCTTCACACCCCATGCATATAGCAGGGTGCAACGATCTTCCTTCATATGGTTTTTGGCAGAGGAAAGAAAACCACCTTTCCCATGGATAAAGTCTCTTTTAATTTTTTTAGGTAACATGAACACATGTTGTCATGTGATCACTGAGGTGACCAAAATAATGTGTAACACCCCTATACAAGGTAATTTTTGGGATTTACCCACACAAGTTATCTCAAAGGGATATCACAACCCTAAAAGAGATACTAGACTAGTATGTGAATAAATATTATACCTATATCGGGGTATATGAAAGCACTAGGATGCCACATTTATTACCCAAGGATGTGCTTGAGAATCTGATGGCTAGATAAATTGCATACCAAATAGTGGAGAATGCGATTACAAGTTATCTACCAAAGAAGAACAAGAAATATCAATTGATTTTACCACTACATGAAACAATATATACTATGATAATAAAAAAAACCCATGAAAAGAAGGAAGTTGAATCCCTAAGGGAAATATGTCTATATTGAAAAGGAATCCTTAAAGGGAACAATCCACACAACATAGTGAAAGATCATTTAAAAGTGGTGAAGCTCGTCCAATAGGTCATCCATGAAGTGAATTTCACTAAAGACCTATTGAAAGGGGATTTATTTTTTGAAGAAGTATTGGAAATTCTATAGAGTGAATCATCCAAGGGAAATTTTCAAAAGGAAGAGGATAAAGAGAGGGATGAAATCAAAGAACAATTCAAAATGTTGTTTCAAAACGAAAAGGATAATCTAGAGGCTAAATAAAGAGAATAAGAAAACAAAGTTGAGGACAGAGAAAATAAATCTCAAGAAGCTGAAGAAAGATAAGAAGCATGTTGAGAAAAAAATATAAAGATAAGGATCAATTATTTGAAAAGGATGTTGAATGAAATACAAAGAACATTGATATTTTAAGACACAGCCTAAGAAGATATGGAGCTTGAAAAGAAAAAAAAGGAAGATGAAGAGAAAATAAAATTAGTTTCCCAAGATAGAGAGAAAATGAAGAAAGAAGAAGAAGGGAAAAATAATGCAATTGAGTCATAGGGGAAAATAGGGGAAGGATCATAATTGGAGAAGAATACAAAACAATATGGGCTTAATAGAGTTGTAGAAAACCCCAACTCCAACACAGTTACCATCCATATCAAAGAATGCACCCCTTTAGCAAACATAGTTAGAAATATTTATTACACATATGAGGAACTAGGGCTAGATGAAGTTGTAGTGGTTGTAGGAGATTATTATTAAAACCATAAAATTAGAGCTATTGAGAAGAGGATAAACAAAATAGAATGAGGATAATCAAAACTTAAACAAGAATCCTCTGAAAGAAGCATCAAGTGGAAGGAAGGAAAAGACCCAAAGGAAAATCTTATACATACAACATCAACCATAAATGCATTTGTAGGCACAAATGCCATGTGAATTTATGATATTGGAGAAGCACTAGATATATCTAGAGCCAGGGTAGTCGATCTTGAAGCAAATATGAACACCATCAGATATACCTTGGACAATGAGTTCAAGAAAGAAGCTAACACAACATAGCAACTACACAAAGAAGAGTTGCAAAGAGAATTAATTCTTCAAGGAAACAATTTAAATGATGAGTTTGAATAGAAATCCAATATAAATTAGATATTACATTAAGGAGAGGTAGAATACCTCTAGCTTAAACATCCATAAGAAGTGGAGCAACTCAAGAAGACACATGCATAAGAGATGGGAAGGTTACAAGTATAACACTTGGAGGTGAGCATATATAATGAGAATCTCAAAGACATAGTCAGAAAGTTACAAAAATATAATCAACTTTTGGAGAAGACTATAGAAGAAAACCAAAAGGAAGTTATCCTGTTGGATATAAT
Source organism: Picea sitchensis (assembly GCA_010110895.2). NCBI lineage: Eukaryota > Viridiplantae > Streptophyta > Pinopsida > Pinales > Pinaceae > Picea > Picea sitchensis. The sequence continues at coordinate 117,416 of SNQJ01S0024539.1, read as the reverse complement.
CAAAGAAGAAGATGAGTCTTCCAATGAAGAACTCAAAAGAGTAAAGCAGAAGTATTTTTGTTTATTAAATGAAATCCAAAGGAACATAGGAGAAAAAATCAAGCTAGGTGTATAGATGGAGAACATGAAGGAAAAGTAACAAAAGGCTCATAATCCCTATGAAAAAATCATAGACTGGTAAAATGTGTATGATGATCCACCTGATACCTTGACATCCTACACAACCATGCAGAAGATCAAAAATAAAGTCCTCTTTGATACTAGGAAATCCATAATGAAAGATATTAAAATCACTTTAGAAGTAGTCAGTAAAGCTTGAAAAATACTATGGAGGGAATTAGAAAACATACTTGAACAATTTGGGATGGATATCATGGAAGATTTAGAGGAAGCAGTACTAGCTGAGATGAATATAGAGGATGTGGAAACCAAGAGGAATCTCAACAAGAAAGCTATTGAAATGATTGAGGAAGTGAATAAAGGGGTCCTGGAAGAGAAAATTATAAATCCAATCAAACTGATCTCACTAGCCAAAGAATTCATACAACAAACATAACAAATTCTAAAGGTAGAAGTGATAACCCTATTCTGTGATAGTGAGATAGACTCTGAGAATATGCAGATCAACAGAGTAGATGCCCCTTAGTTATTGTATCTTGTAATGAATTTTCCTCATTTTGATTATATGTAATTTTGTAAAGTACCTATCTAGAATGTGAAACAAAGTGTTGTAACTTCCATATGACACAAGGACCATTATAGAATGTGAAAACCCCCTCTTAACGAAAGAGAGACATTTTACCTTTGTAAATGAAAAACAATACATTCACTTTAGAATTAATAAAGAGAAAGAGGCATGCATGAAACTTGTGGTTTTGGTGGATTTATACGAGACTCCTCTCTATGCATTTGTCTTCTACAAGAGTATTACAAAAATCTAATCTATGAATTATTTCTTCATTTTCTTCTTGATGCTCATGTTGTCATATTTTTCCTTATGAAAATAGTTGTGATGTTACGAACATATTTTGCATCTAATTGTAAGTGTATCAGTAACATTAGTGTTATAATTTATCATTAGGATCCCTGGATTTTTCTCACCCTAATGGTATCATTTTTCATTGTATTCAATTTCAATTATCTTTCTCGTGATCAAGATAAATTAGAATAGTTTAGAATTGCATCTAGAATAGAGACATGAAACATTAGTTAATTTAGTCTTAGATTTTGATTAATCTAAGAAGATTTTGTTCTCATATTCATATTGAAATTATAACTTGGAGTGGAAACGAGGCTCAAATACTGTTAAGAAATAGAATCCCAAATGAGAGTAGGTCTAATTGTGATCTGCCATTGACAATTCTCCCTTACTTGCTTGACATGACAATATGGACCTGTCAACAGAGCATTCAATAGGTGCATAAGCATTCAATAGGTGGATAAAGAGGAAAGTAGGTGTATTCTACATATATAGTGAATAGTACCTTGGAAGTTTGCATAAATTGTGGGTTGATAATTAAAGTAGAAAGTTGAGGAAATGGAAACATTATTACTTGTATTCCAAGGCCCACGAGGCCCACCAATAACTAAGGAAGAAACAAAGTTCACCCCGAAGCTCGGTTCTGAAAGAATGGTGGAACTTTACATGAGCAATTATTTTTTAACTGTGGTAATTTTTTAACTAATCATTCTTTAATTGATTGAATTATTAGTATATTCTTCCATATTCATAATGACTTGATTAATTCACATATAATGTTGAAAACTATTTAATATATGCTTTTTATTACATCTTCAAATGTTCACAATTCTTTATTTTATTTAACTCATCTTCTTTTATTGTGTTCTTAAAATGTGACAATGAAGAGGGTGAGAAGATGATGGAATTAACAACACTTTAATCACCTTTTGATGTTGAATTTATTTCATTTCTATATGTGTATATATTTTTTCATGCAATGTTGTATACAAGGTTGACCTTTCCCGCGGTAACAATGTATCATTTGTTACATGCAGAAAAAATACATGCTTATTTTCCAATTTAATTTAAAATTTCATAATTTTAATTCTCCATATTTTACTTAAGGCTCACTTAAATAGAGAGATTGAATGACAATGCTTAATATATAGGGAAGTGATATCATATATCTTGAGTTTGATGTTCTATTAATGCAACAAGAGGTCGCCCCATAAGGCAAGAACACCAATCCATCCTTAATGTCATTGTGGCTTTGTGGTATAAATCAAAAAGAAAAAAATTAGAGGGGAAAGATGATAAAAACCCTTGAGATGTTTCTACATCACATTCCCATGATATCTTTTTGCTCATCGTTGAACCCCTTCTGCTATGAAGTTGGAACCAAAATGTGTGTAGATGTAGAAGTTGAGAGAAATAGACCATTGTAACATACTTCATTAGGTTTTGAGTTAGTATTCCTTCAATAATTTGGGATCACCTTAAATTTTGTAGAAGAACATTGTTTCCATGAATTGATATCTAACACAACCCCCAAATTCCTTGATGACTATATAAACACCAGTAAGCTCTCTTCCAACAAATTTACAGTCCCTGCAAACAATTTAACAAAAGCATTGATAAACAACCCACCATCCATTTGATAAAATGGAAACAAGAAATTTATGGATTTATTTTTTGAGAGGATTTAAGATATTAACTAAAACCCTTTTGAGCAAAACCATTAGTTTGGAGAATGAGAACTCAAAAGGTATTGAGACGTGAAGGTGTGTTGCTCTTAATAAATAAATGCATAAATGCTTATATTCTTACTAAAGAAGTTGCAAAGTAAGGTGACCTAAATAGATGTTGGTATTCTTACCAGAGAAGTTGAAAAGTAAGGTGACTTTAACAAAGGATAGTTGGCATATTAACTAAAACTCTTTTGAGGAAAACCATTAGTTTGGAGAAACAGACTTCAAAAGGTATTCAGAAGTGAAGGTGTGTGTTACTCTTAATAAATGAATGCTTATATTCTTACTAAAAAAGTTGCAAAGTAAGGTAACCTAAATAGATGTTGGGATGTTGATATTCTTACGAGAGAAGTTGGAAAGTAAGGTCTTTAATAAAGGATAGTTGTCATTTTCCCTTTTAGTGGTCCTTCATGGAGGGGTTATTCTTGAATCACCATTCATAATATTTTTTTTGGTGTCTCGAGTAGGCCCCTCCCTTCATTGTGGAAAGATAAGAAGATATCTTCCTCTTACCAATGTAGCTACCTCTTACCAATGTAGCTACCAAATATTAATGACAACATCACCAATTATCAAATTTGTGACTTGATTTGTGAATGTCTTTTTTTCTTCTCATGGATCATTTTAGGGGCTAAATTTAGCTCATGGGATAATTATTATGGTTTTTCTTAGCTATTCTAGAAATGATTCCCCCAAAATTTTTATACAAACTATATAAAATCCGTAGAAATTTCAATATTTTTACCAAAATATCCCCAAAATTTTTATAATTAGAATATGAAGGAATAATAAAATTAGTCAAGGTTTCTACATTTTTAAAATCATCTCCTTTTCTCATTAAAAAAATTCTTTATTATTTTTTTTACAATTTAAAAGATGCTAGCTAAATAAACTCCTATCTCAAAAACAAAAATTGATTTCTTTTTTAAAACATGGTTGATGGATTTCAAGTGAACTACCATGAATATTATAGCAAATTTAGTGTGAACTGGCATTACTGAATCTCTCCGTCCACTTATGAATATTATAACAAATTTAGTGTGGGGGCAGTACTGAATCTCCCATCTACTTATGGAATCCACAAGTTTCAAAAATAATTGAAAATAGGCAAATTTCTTATATACTCATGTCAAGTTTAAAGGGGAATGGTTTCCTATGGAGTTGAGCTTTTCTAAAGTGTGATGATTCCCAATGGATCCACTTACCATATTTCCGTGAGTCTTGGGCTACCAAATCAAACAGTTCTAAAGTGTGATGATTCCCAATGGATGCACGTACCAGATTTGGCAACGCGTTATTTTTTTTTTGTAGGGATTGCCAATAAACAAGGGGTTTGTGAGATTCTATTCGTTCCTATAGGGCTTGCCAACGAACCACTGCAAATGTTAGGAATAATAAGCATGAAGTTCTAACAAAAAAAAAAAGACTTACAAAGGAAAAACATGTTTAAAAATTGATAACAACAATGTTGAGAAATTGAGAAGAACAATGTGAAATCATGTAACCAATCCTCCATCTACCTCTAATGATATCGATATGGCTTCAATGACTTCACTTTCTAGGTCTATCTGTGCATTGGAAATCCCTCTTAGGATCAGAAGAGGCATCATGTTCAAAAGACAATTCGAATTATGATAAGGAAAAATGCCCTAATTCAAATGCATTTAGGTTTCCCATCAACTACATCTGCACCAATTGCATTATAGACCCTTCGACTAAATGGAAAAAATATTAGAAAACCAGAAAAACTAAAGAGGAAAAAAATCCACTCCATCTTTAAGAATCTGTTCGTAATTAAAAAGGATATCAACCCTTAGGTTATGTATCTCTAAATTTTGTACATTTTTTTGAGCAAAACAATAAATTTATGCGATTTTAGTAATATACTTGTCTTCGATAGATACGTGTACGTAATAACTGAAGATATTTAAATTGGAAGCGTTTGGAGGTGTGAGCTTTGGGTTAAATTTCATTTTTAGGTTACCGTAGTATGTGAATTAGTCAGGATAGCGTAACAATATGAAGTATAAGAATAACTTGTCATACGTAGAAATATGGCTCAGTCGCGTAAATTTTAAGCTATTGAACAATTTTTGATCCACTGTAATTGCAGTTGTAACAGTAATGTTTGAAATGAGTTGTAATAATTATGGGTTTAAGCAGCTGTAATAAAATTGTTTGAAATAAGTCGTAACAATAATGAGTTTCAGCAGCTATAATAATAATAACGTTTGAAATCAGTTGCAATAATAATAACTATTGGCTGGTGTAAGATCTTATCGATAGCTTGTACGAAAAGCCTTTGCAATAAGCCGTGCTCAAGCGGGTGTAAGATGTTATCGGTAGCTTGTACGAAAAGAGTTTGTTTGCAATAAGCAGTGTTCAGAATGTAATGTCAAACAGTGCCATCCCCGGAGTGCCCGATCTACCACGAATCTCTCCCCATTTCATATCGTAACGAAAGTCAGAAGCCTTCAACACAAGCGAGAGATTTTATCCACACAACGTTGGAAACATGATTGAAATTAACGAGGTCCCCTGATCAAATATTAAATGATGAACAAAGTCGACTGAATGATGTATACATTTCAACGTAAAGGCAAATGCTGGGGAAGAATTGCGATGTAACCTGGCTTATTTGTCAATATTTTAATATGTGTTTCAACGCAGGCAATCATGATGAGTAACCTAACTAGGGAGCAATCTTCATTATTTTCAGGTGAAAAAAAAATGGACTTGAATCTGGTCATATTTTCATGGGTAGTTTGATTTTGGCATGGATTAAAGTTCCATGTATTTCAAAACTGTTTCATGTATTTCAAAACCTTATTTCAAAACTGTTTCATGTATTTCAAAACCTTATTTTATGAGTTTTTCTCATTAAGCCGAAAGGCTTACACCTATTGATAATGGGCACAATTAATGATCTTTTAATCTTATTTAACCTTAAACCCTAATTTGATGGCTATGCATTGAAGATGCTGGCATATTCTTAGTTGTCCTCCAAAATCAATGGGTCAGATTTATTGTTCATAGCTTTCTTGCATTTATCAAAACATCCGTTAACATGTTTACTTTTTAAAATTGCCAAGTTTAAATAATTAAGTAAGATTAAACCGTACAACCAAACTTTTCATATTACCAATGACGGTTTATGACCAGCATTATCAGCGGATACCTTTCAGCTTTCTCAGCTGCCAGTTAGCGACTGTGCTAATTTTAAATCAATCTAAATGTTCAAAAAATCGATCAAACTTTTAGATCGACCAAAAATTCAAAACTACATCGTTAAAAAATATACCAGAAAAATAACTCCAGAAAACATTACTCCCGAATTAACCTACTCCTGGTTGATTAAGAGCTCTCTCGTTGTTGCTTGTCTTCTGTCTGTTGTGCAGAAAAGATAATGATACAATCACTATCATTGAAAGGAAGAATCTATGCAGTGTTGAGTCGACCTCGAATAATACATTAATTGATGTTAAGGGCACCATCAGACAATTCAAAAAGGTATTCTCCTACTTTAAGCTAGCCGGGTTCTGTTCAACTGCTCTGTGGCTTCCTTTTCTTCTGTGCGGTACACGTCGACTAGCCTTGTAGCTTCTTCTTTCTGCAACTGAATGCCTAACTCCACCAACTTTACCCTTTTCTAACAACTTTCAACAACTTGAACGTAGACTAACCACTAAACTGAGCTGAATTGGTAATTTGCATATGTATAAATACTTGATCTCCTTACTTTCGTAATCCATGTCTACTGTGTTATCTCAAATCAGTCCGGACCAGTACGTGCTTTGTGGAGTTTGAAGCTCAAGTCGAAACGGTACAGTATAAATATCATAGGTTTACTCGCTGCTCTGGTATTGGATATACCTGGTGGGTAAGTGAATCAAACTGCGATGGAGGTGTTTAATCAACATGTGTCTACACACACAGTCGCAGCCAGGTTTGCTTTGATGGTCGTATGCCTGACGTTGTTGACTGCTATGGCCTCCGCGAAGCTACGTACAGCGACATTTGTTGTAAGTCTGCTTAACTTTTTTTATTCTCCATTTTATATATTTGTCAAGTTTCGCTGTTGCGGTTTAGGAAGATGTTATGTTAGATTGGTGAAAGTGAGTGGCTCTCATAGCTGGGATTTGAGCACTATTTCCAGGTTGGAATGGAAATAAATAATAAAGAAAAAGATTTTTTTGATTGGTTTATTTTTTTGAATTGAATGAATTTTATAGAAAGCTTAGAGTAACACAGATTTTGTATAAAGTTCAGGCTTTAGATAGGGTGTTCATTTACCAGTCAAATATATCACTTACAAAAGGCCTTTTTTTCTATAGCATACTCATTTTTTCCATAAGGTGCTCATTTAAGAGTCAAACATATCACTTACAGGATGCTTTGTTTTGATAGAGTGCTCATTTAACAATCAAGCATATCACTTACAAGACTTGGGTGAAGGAAAATACCCCTCTAAATAAGAACTAAACCCAATTAAAATTTTTAATTGTAAATATGTTTAGCTATACTATATAATTAACAAATATTTTTACTTAATTTTATGATAAAATATCTCAATTTTATTATAAATATGTTTATGCTTAAACAAACTTAATTATTAAGAGCTAAACCCAATTGAATTTTTTAATCTATTTATTACAGTATTTATAATTTCTGGATCTATTTACATACCAAATTTATCAAACAATCTCTTCAGAAATATCAATAAACATAATGAGATTATAACTTTGAATAAAATTTGGATAAAAATCTTATGAAATTAAAAAAAATATATATCTACTTATTATAATAATAGTTAGTTATAATTTCTGGATCTACTTATATAATCTTCTCAACGGACATTTTAAACTTTATGTTTCGGGATTAAGATGATATATCCACTTAGTATATAATCGCATGCCAATTCCTTGCTTATTAAGCTAACACTTTGTCTTTCGTTAATTGAAAATTCAGCTTCAATCTACCACTGTGAAGAAGTTAT
>SNQJ01S0024539.1:81401-92157 GCA_010110895.2 Picea sitchensis | reverse complement strand
AAATCCACCTTCACTATGGATCTATAATACGCGTTAATTTCATTGACAAAGTACTAGCATGAACACATAATTAAAAGTGGTTCATATATGCCAATAGTGCCACTTTCCCCCTTTCAAAACTTATGGCACCAAACGATGTATATCAACCACTTTTAATTATGTGGTTGTGCTAGTTAACAACTAATGTGTGTGGGGAGGATTCCTAGATTTGTGAATTAAGATATTAATATAATTAATAATGGAATATTTATGATATGTTAGTATGGTTGACTTATAGTTGACCATGTTTGGTTATGTTTGACCATAGATGACTTTGGTTATATATGGTTGATCATCTGTGACTCTGTTTGACTATGATTTACTTCGATAAACCATGGTCTATTATGGGTGAAGTTAGTTGACCATGATTGTCTATTGTTGATTATGTTAAACTATTATTGACTATGGTTGAATTTAATTGACCATGCTTGACTATGGTTGACCATGGGTTACCATGTTGACTATGGATAATCATGTTGACCATGTTTTACTATGGTTACCTTTCGCTGACCATGGTTGTCTGTGGTTGAACATGGTGGACAACATTTCACCTTGGTTGACTTTGGTTTACTATGGTTGACTTTGTTTTACTATGGTTGACTATGAATTATGTTTTTTTACTATGGTTGACCTTGGTTGAATTGAATTTACTATGGGTTCTCTACAATTGACTTTTATTTATTATTGTTGACCATGCTCGACCATGTTGGATTATGGGTAAACATGGTTGACTTAGGTTGTCTATGATCTACTTTGGTTGACCATTGTTGGACATAGTTATCCATGGTTGAATATGGTTCACCATGTTGATTATGATTACCATGGTTTACTATGGTAATGTCACATTGTGATGTTCATCATAGTTGACTTATTTTTAATTGCTATGTTCCTCAATGTTTGTGTCAGAATGTGACGTCCTTCCAGGGTTATGTCATATTGAATTATGATGTTTCCCAATGATTATCTTCATTATCTTATGCTTATCTCCATTGTGTTTTGTTACTCAATGGTTACGTTACGTTATGACATTCATTGTGACATTCCTTTAGGGCTATGTTTGAATGTGATGTTCCTCAATAGTCATGATGCATCTTGATATTCATCGTGGTCGACTTATGTTAAATTTCTATGTTCCTTGATGGTTATGTCACATTACGACATTTATCAAGGGTTATGTCACATTTGTGATGTTCCTGAATTGTTATGGCACATTGTGACATTCATCTTGGTGGAATTATGTTGAATTGTATAGTGTTTTTCAAGGCTTATGTTGCATTGTGATGTTCATGAAAGGATATGTTAGATTTCAATGTTACTCAATGGTTATGTAGCATTGTGACATTTATCTTATTTGACTTATGCTGATTTTTTGTGTTCCTCAATGGTTACTTCATCTAACAATATTTCTCATGGTTGAATTATGCTAACCATGTGTAACATCCCCATTTTTAATCCCTAGTTTAGTGATATATAATGTAAATATGATGTATGGTCATGGTCCAAGTGATGTAATATGTAAACATTGTATATCGAGAGTAATAAAATAAAATGTATAGTCAACTAAATATGAACATGGAAAAATTCATGGGGGCTAAGTTTCCATAAGAGAAGGGGGTCAAAGGGGAAGAAATTGTTTATGTCTATTAATCCCAAGCCACCTTTCTAAATATTTTTGTATGATTGTCCATTTTGATTGTTTCAATCTCAATCACTAAATACATGTAAGAGGATTGGTGTGAAAACTCACCTCACATAGTTATTGAGATCATGGGCTTGATCACAATCAACATTGGGGAATGTGAGAGTAAACTTGCATGGGTAAAAGGAATTTTGAATGGGAAAATAGATTGTTTTTTTATAGTTAAGTGGAAGAGAGGAAATATGTGTGGAGTGTTGAAAGATAGCATAAAACCATAATGGGCATGTATGATAGCTTGTTGGAGTTCTAATTTCATGGATAATTAGGATGTAAACCTATGAGTAAGATCTTAGGTAATAAATTTGCAAAGTGAGCACACAATTTCTATTGTGATAATTCATGTTGCAACTGTAGATTCTTGGAGTCCTCGACAAAGAGATATCCTAGCCAACCTATGTTGGATCCCTGGAGGGAAGTGGGATGGGTTGAGGGACTATGTGGTAGAGAAGGGGATCCCATTCCTTTAGTTGTGTAGGTTGAGGGGAAAGAGAGCTAGTGGATTGAAATGGTTGTAGGAATTAGCTTGTTCTGAGGGGACAATATTGAGCCTTAGAAATCATCTTCTTTTTGTGGATTCATAGCCCCATCTCGTGGGTGACTGGCTACTGAGAATTGGAGAAACACGTCTTCAGTTGGGTGGAATGTTCATCCTATGTATCTAGTTACGTATTTTTTAATAAGATAAGTGCTCATATTCACTATGTTTATTTTTGTTAAATGGTATGTTTAATTGATGTGTGTTTCGCTTTGAGTTTTTTGTTATTTATTGTTATATGCTATTTCTTAGGGTTGCATTTTAATTTGTTCCTCGTATGTCTAAATTGTTTTATGCGTGCTTAATTAATATGAATTCATGATTTTTTTTTTTTAGTTGCATGAATTTGTATTACATGATGCATGCAATTTTTTCAACATCTTAATCGATATGTTAGTCGGTTTAGAGGTAATGGGACTTAGTGTGGGAGGTGGGTACGTTACAAGGAGGTATCATATATTTTGGTTCAACACCAAACCCATATGGGATAAAGAACACCATGGATTTAACAAATTTGTCATTTCAAAGTCACAATCTATGTTAAATTTGGGAAGAATGGTGAAATTTAAAGTGAAATTCCGAAATTTCGGGTGAAATATGTATGAAATTTGGAAAAGGGATGTTGAATTGATAGGTGTAGGGTCAATTTTGGCCACGAGAAGCTAAGTCCAGAGTTCCCATGGTGGCCAAAATGAAAAAAAAAAACATTTTCAATCGATTTCTTTTTGGAAAATTGAATTATAAATTTTTTGAAGATTATAATTATTGGGGATTTTTGAAAAAATCCTTATAGATGATGATGTGGAACATACCCATGACATGGAATGAAAATAACCATAGTGGTAGTGTCAGGGTGGGAGAAGGCAGGGTTCACATCATGAAGTTTTATGAATCAACGATCGAGATCGTGTTTGATCTTGAGATCAACTGCCTAGATTCATCCTCGATGTGGACACAAAATTCTAACAAAATTTAATTTTATATAAGAAGAAATATTCAAGTTGTTGAGGAAGGAATCTAGAGTTCGAAGAAGTAAGAAAACTCGGGTCTCCGAAGAAGAATTTATGAACTCGCAGAAAAGACAAAAATTAGACTGTCGATGGAGTTTTTCAAAGTTCACTGAAAGAGTGGATTTTTTCCAAGATCATTGATTGAGTTTTTAGGATTTTGTCGAAAAAGTGGAGTTTTTCTAAAATTTGCAATGGATTTTTTGGGAGTTCGCAAAAAAATTGTAGTTTCTCCAAGATCACCAATGGATTTTTTCGGAGTTCACTAAAAAAGTGGAGTTTTTCCAAGACCCTCGATAGATTTCTTTGGATCTCACCAAAAAGTGGAGTCCAAGATCGTCAATGGAAGTTTTTCAGATATCGATGAAAAATAAGGATTTCATTGACCACTTATAAAATGATTTTGTTGATCACTGATAGAAGGATTGTGTTAATCTCCAATACAAGGATTTTGTATCCGTCGATAGAGGGATTTTCTCAACCATTGATAGAGAGATTTCATCAACCACTGATAGGAGAAATGTTCAAGTCGCTAATAGAAGAAATAAGTTGATTTCCAATGAAGGGGAAGGAGTATGATGACATGGTTGATTTAGGGGATGAAATGTGGACATTAGTAGCCATGTGCCATGCCATGTCAACAAGATTTCCACATCAACAAGATGGTGGTTTTTATAAAAAACATATAGATCCAAAAACTTGTTTTGGCCATAACAAGAGAAAATAAACTTAGAATGAAATGAAATTTAAATGGTACATGCACAACAATAAATCCTTCAAATTTTCCATTGAGGGCCACTAGTCATTTCTGCTTAAATTTTCTAGAAAATGAAAATTAGTGGTTTTTAAAGAATAAGGTGAAATTCTTTGACAATGGATTTGTTATTGATGGATTTTTCATAGTGTTTCAAAAATGAAGACATGAAGATAACGAGTTGGGATTTTGGCATAATTCCAAAGGGTTTGGAATGGAGGCTAAAAAAAATAAATCCAAAAACGACAATTGTTGGACACTTTTGGTGGATTTTTGAAATCTTCGGAGGAGGAAAAGGGACTCCTAATCAGAAATATGGAAAAAAATATTTAGTCAACATTTTACCTTCTCAAAAATATGGACAACTTTGTCTGAATTTTGTTTTCCTGGTTTTGCACTATTTGGGAGATAACTAGTTTTGGCTAAAAAATTCCAAGTTTGGAGAAAATGTAAAAAGTGCAAAGTTGTCAATTCCATATTTATACATAATTTGAATGGAGCATCATATTTCAAATATGAAATTTATTGTTTAATCAAAATCATAAATCCTAATTGTTCCCGATATAAACATTTTCTTGATGCTTGACAAATTCTCTTCTACGGGTGGAAAAGAATGGTCTCTCAGCTAGATTGCACTAGTGAGAACAAGACAATTGAGTGGAAATTGAAAAATTCATAAATTTGTAACTTTTAACTCAAAACTTAGAATGAGGTATGAATAAATTCATTGGAAAGATGATTTAGAGGAGAATGTTTCTAAATAATCATAATCTAATTTGGTGCATCCATACTCTTCATAAATTCAGATGAAGAATGACATTTATCCTAATTAATGAAATGTTTTACAATATGCATCATTCTAATAGTAATTGTTACATGCAATTTTTTTGTAGAATGGGAATGAGATCAGAATGTTCCATATTAGCCCAATAAATTCTAAGACTTAATCCAATGGACATAGAAGTAGACTAGAATCGACGAATTTGGTTGCGACTATGGGAATCTTGTAGAAAGACATGCATAGATACAAAACATACAATTGAAGTTTGATAAGATATTAGGAGGAGAAGAATCAAATTAACACTCAACTACTATAGATTATAAATATGTTTCAAAGTAAAGCCAATAAATATTTTGGCACAAAAAAAGAAACCAATGAAAGACTTGTAGAAGCATCCATATCACATGATAGGAAGGATGACCACAAGGGATCTAAGAAATCCAATAGTTCCAGTATACATCATCATTCACCAGGATACTTAACCAGAAGAGCGCATGCACATTGAAAATCAGATAGCAACCCAATTGTGTTCCATGTCAAACATCAGAGGAGGAGGCCAGAGGTAGATATTTTGCATGAAGATATCAAGAAGACAAATCCACCACCATTTTGTGCAGATCATATAAAGAGTGAATATGTTGAAGCTTGGTTGTTGGGCATGAGAAAATAATTCCAACCACATAATTCCTCATCGAACCAAGTGTTGAAGGGAAATCTCCCTACGCACAGGTAGATTGCCTCAAAGAGCTAGACTCTTAACTCTAAGACAGAAAGTGATTATCATGGTCACTGAATTCCTTTTAGATCTAGGTGGACTAGTGTGTGAGGAGGAAGGAGAAAAGAAGTAACTTTTTATCGATGTTTGTCCCTGCACACTTCGATTTGAGCTCCAATCTTTCGCTCCTCGATGAGCCTTGTAGACAAACAAAGTATGACTACTTCCTACTCTATCAATATTAGTCCGAAATAGGTCTATCTACTAAAGAGACAAATTCATGTGAGATTGAACATGAATTAGAAAGAAACAGGCCAAGCAAATTATATTAATGAGGACAAAACATTACTTACAGCCATAGATGAATTGCAGCAGTTTCATCAAGTCCTCCTTGTCTACCCCTTGCTCAAAAGATACACGATCTAAATGATGATAGCTTCACTGATTGCTCCCTATGAGATCATAGGTCTATTGCCTCCAAATCATCTTTGTTCTATCACTACTTATGAGATCATAAGTTTGGTGTGATTCTCTCTTTTCCAGTCCCCTTTCACCATTAGAAAGCTTGCTTATATAGCTTTGGAGAGACTTTAACCACTTGAGATATCCTTGGGGAAGTTGAGGATTCGCCTCCTTCAGTTGAGGATCTGCCCTAAGATCATGGCTGGACTAGGGATTCGAACTCAACTGCCTTCTAAGAATGAAAAGATCCTTCCCCCATTCATCTCAACAACTCAATTGTTGTCCAGAATAGGTAGTGCTCCCTCAAAAGGGCCATCAGAGTGCTACAACGCTCTCCAATAGGATTAAGGGGGGCGCCAGCGCTCCTAAAGACACCAACGCTCCCTCAAAAGGGCCAAAGGAGCTTTTTAACACTCCCAAACAGTGTAAGGGGGAGTGCCAACGCTCCCATAAGAGGTATAGGGGAGAGCTCCCCTCCAAAAACTTAGTTTTTGAGGTGCTTTCAGATGGCAAAAGGTTTGTAAGCCTGCTGACTCATTTCTCTTCTTCCAAATCAAATGTTTGAGGTGTTTCAAGTGTCCTTATCATGTCGTTATAGGTACGACATAGGCATCATGACAGTATGCTTCCCTGACACTTGCGACACTTGTGAGAAGCATGCGACACTTGCGACCTTGTGAGCAAAATGAGACACTTGCGACCTTTGTAATGATGACACTTGTGACACTATCAAAGTGAGTATTTCTGATGTGTAACAGATTGCCCCCCAAAGTATGAAGTTAGAATACAAGAACTGATAACTGAAATGATTTGTAGAATTTCAAGCAAGGGTATAGACGCAGAGAACCTGACAAAAGATGCACACAAACATCCAACAAATATTATGACATGTTTCAAACCCAAGGCAGGCATACCTATGCTTGGTTGATCAAGACTTGCAAGATATGGCCGCCATAAAATACATTGCGCATCCATAATTGTATTGATAAAAAAGGTATAGCCACCGAAAATACACTGTGGATATATACTCTTATGACATGAACTAATCGTAGCCACGAAGAATACACAGTGGATCTACGAGATGACAAGACATAGCCACAACCAATACAAAGTGGATCTATGTAACAATGTATGTATCATTTGTTCAAGAGAAATTCCTTCGCAACCCGGGCAAAGCACATATCAAAGTGATCACTCAACCCAGGATCTTCTTACCAATCCCGATGTAGTACGAATCTAACCATGTGAATAGATGTTCTGATGTCGAACATGGCATAAACCACTTGATTACCGGTCAATGATGTAAACCGTTAACAAGCACGAGGGAAATCACCATTAATGTCAATGATTCCCAAGGTACCCTAGTACATTCCAACGAATGTGAATGGATGAGTTGAAGTTGAACATCTATGGAATCATTCGATCAGGGGTCAGTGATGTAAACCCGCTGTCGAATGTGAGGAGGCCTGCCATTGAGGCATGCAGGTCCCAAAGTACTAACTGGTTTCTAAGTCTAGTTCCTGGATAATGTGTTGGAGTCGACATGAGTAGACTCGTCGAAGGAGGGCCTTAATGTATCCCCCATCAATGACATGAAACAGACACAGAGATGTAATTGGTTGATCAAATGAACATGGAATGACATAGGTATTGAGACAAGATATTTGTGATGGCTGACTCTCGAGGCGGATACTTCCCTTGAACACTGAGGCACGACAGCAGGAACATGACATGGGCCAAAACTTGATGATGCAGTGGATGTTGTGACTTACATCAGGTGACCCAAAGGAGTGAAAGGAACTCAAAGGATTGGCTCAGTGCAGAGGTTCAGCGGATTATGATGCATGCAAAAAACAAAGTGTCGTGTTCAAGGACGACTCTAAGAATTATTTGGTAAAGTTATCAAGAGACTACTTGGCTTGCTTCTTTCAAATTTTCCCCCATATAGATAGACGAGTACCTCTTTTTAATTTAACAAGCTCAAGGAGGGAACACATGATCGATATAACTCACCTTCGGTAAGTTCCTCTTCCTTTGTTTAACGAACTGGAGGAAGTAAGGGTTCGGTCTCGTATGGGCCTGTCGATGTTTGTTTTAGCGAGTCCAAAGACAGAAAACTCGAAGGTTTTTCATGATTATAGAGTCTGGAAAAACACTCAAAAGAGAACTCTCTCAGTTCCTTTTTCGTACAGTTAGTCTCGCGAGGCCAAAAAAGAGATAAACTACCACTCAAAAGACGCCCTTTCGAACCTTTTAACGAGTGTGAAAGGAAGCAAGATCACTCGACGATCTTTTCATATTTAGAGAGTCTGAAAAGAGCTTAAAGGAGACTCCAGGGGGTTCCTTTTTCATGTATCCATACAGGTCTGAAAAAGAGATAAAAGTCTACCTGGATACATTCTCATGTATTTACGAGCACGAGAAAGAACAAAGACTAAGCTCGGTATGCCCCCAGCATGAAAGCTAATGGATTAACTCCAGAAATATCATCAAATGTTGGAGACATGCCCTCCAAGCTTCGATTCATTCACCGACTTTGAGGTTGTCACCAATTTCTCTAGTAGATGAGAAAAAGGAGAAGGGTGGATGAAAAGAAGGTTCAAGAGAGGTGACTGTTTCATTTTTAATGAGCTTGACACAGGAAAAGAACTATGCTCAGGACCTCTGTTTCATTTTTTAACGAGCTTGCCACAGAGAAGAGAAACTATGCTCGTTACTTCGTCCGGATCATGCCTTCCAAGAGGATAATGCTCTGGAAGGGTACCATGTCAATGGATAAAACATGGTCATGGCCTCCAGGAGATCTTCACTGGATGGAAGATAATCACTCGAGAAGGGACACATGTCAGGGGTCGCGATAGGAGGAAGGAGATCAGGCTCCAGTAATCCTACCGAAGAAATCATCATGTCCACTACCGGATCCAAATCGTCAGAAGTTGAGGTCATGGGAGACAACACCACATAATTAACATGCGGTGGGGGTGATATTGTCTGCATATAAGAACCACTTAGGGAGGTAAACCAGTCAGGGCCGATGAATGAAAGTTGATCAATAGTCACAATTCTTCCATTGTGAGGGAAAGATATCACATGGAAAAGAGTGGATACAATAGCTTTCATGGCATAGACATAATCTTGCCCAAGGAGTAAAGAGAAATCCAAGGGGTCTCGGACTACCATGACATCGATAAAGATAGTTTTCCCTCCCAAAGTTACAGGAAACTGAGGAAGGATCCCTATAGGTTGACTAGTTCTTCTGTTAAAAGCTAACAGATTCTGTGTAACCGGTGCAAGCTGCGGACAACCCAAAGCGTACCAAGCAACAAAAGACAAAATACTAACAGATGCACCTTCATCTATCAACGTTTGAGGAATGTCCCGACCACGAACCTGTACTTTAATCTAGAAAGGAATGTGAGAGGGAAGACGAGGTCCAGTTAGCACACCCCAATAAAAAAAGATGACTTCAGTACTTGGAGGGGGTTTCACAGGAGAAGGAGGAATGCCTCCCGTCACGGTAGAGTCTGTATTAATGAGAAAAAAATGGGCAGTATCGGGTTTACTCTCTAGAGAGAGAGTAGGATCAACCGATGATTGGATCGGATCAACCAATGGTGGACTTGGATATACCACTTTAGCACTCTTCAGAGGAAGAGTGGGACTGACCAAGGAAGGGACTGGATCAGTCACTTTGACATTCCTCAATGGAGGCATGGGATCGACCGATGGCGAAACCACATTGACCACTTTGGCACTCTTCAAAGGAAGAGTGGGACTGACCAAGGAAGGGACTGGATCAGTCACTTTAGCATTCCTCAATGGAAGAATGGGATCAATCTATGGTGAAACTGGATCGACCACTTTGGCACTCTTCAAGAGAAGAATGGGGTCGACGGGTGGAAACGGATCGACCGCTTTGGTGTCACTCTCTAACGGGAGAGTGGGATCAACCAAGGATGAAAATAGATCGACCACTTTGGTGTCACTCTTTTGATGAAGAGTGGGGCTGATCGATGATAAAACTAGATCAGCTACTTGGGTTCGTGGTTCAATCGAGGAGGAAACTAGATTGACCACCTAATCAACCAGACTGACCGAGGATGGAACCGGATTGACTAGTCCATCAACCAATGATGGGTCAGAGGAAAGTTTATGATAACCTTTTGGGAGTTGAAGTTTTTCCAAAAGAGAAGAAGCCTCGTCCATGTGAGGACAAAGGTGAGAGTAATGATTACCTTTACATAACATGCAAGGGAACTTGACAGTTTGCTTCTTCTTACCAACCTGAACATAACTAGTTGACGGGGTATCATCGACATGACCGATAGAGGTCGATGACATGGAGGACCACATTCTAAGACCTGGGTAAGACTGGGGAAATCCCTCAGAAAGTGGTTACCCTTACAAAGGCTACAAGGGAATTTGGGTTTTGGATTCTTCTTTTTAATCTTGTTGACCTCATCAACACTCCCAATACTATTAACAGTAACTAGTTTCTTAGAGCCAACATCTGATGTTGTTGGGGCCTTTGTCCTTTTCAGGTTCTTCTTGTTCTTCTCTTTCCGTTTCTTCTTCTTCTGACCAACCTGGCTACTTGCTTTAGATCTTTCACTAGGCGAAGAAGGAGAAATGGAACGAGACTTGATGGGGGAAGAAGGCGAAAATTCAACATGAGGTTGATGTGTGGGTGGTGTATTGACATCCAAAGTATTAGGTGCAACTGAAACATTGGGAGGATTCGGGATCACCAGAGTGGGGAACAAC
>SNQJ01S0024539.1:52557-79211 GCA_010110895.2 Picea sitchensis | reverse complement strand
CCCGTAGACAAACAAAGTACGACTACTTCCTACTCTATCAAGATTAGTCCGAAATAGGTCTATCTATTAAAGAGACAAATTCATGTGAGATTGAACATGAATTAGAAAGAAACAGGCCAAGCAAATTATATTAATGAGGACAAAACATTACTTACAGCCATAGATGAATTGCAGCAGTTTTGTCAAGTCCTCCTTGTCTACCCCTTGCTCAAAAGATCCATGATATGAATGATGATAGATTCATTGATTGCTCCCTATGAGATGATAGGTCTATTTCCTCCAAATCATCTCTATTCCAACACTACTTATGAGATCATAAGTTTGGTGTGATTCTCTCTTTTCCAGTCCCCTTTCACCATTAGAAAGCTTGCTTATATAGCTTTGGAGAGACTTTAATCACTTGAGATAACCTTGGGGAAGTTGAGGATTTGCCTCATTCAGTTGAGGATCTGCCCTAATATCATGGCTGGACTAGGGATTCGAACTCAACTGCCTTCTAAGAATGAAAATATCCTTCCCCCATTCATCTCAACAACTCAATTGCTGCCCATAATAGGTAGCGCTCCCTCAAAAGGGCCATAAGAGCGCTACAACGCTCTCCAGTAGGCTTAAGGGGGGCGCCAACGCTCCTAAAGACACCAGTGCTCCCTCAAAAGGGCCAAAGGAGCTTTTTAACGTTCCCAGACAGTGTAAGGGGGAGCGCCAGTGCTCCCAGAAGAGGTATAGGGGAGCGCTCCCCTCCAAAAACTTAGTTTTTGAGGTGCTTTCAGATGGCAAAAGGTTTGTAAGCCTGCTGACTCATTTCTCCTCTCCCAAATCAAATGTTTGAGGTGTTTCAAGTGTCCTTATCATGTCGTTATAGGCACGACATAAGCATCATGGCAGTATGCTTCCCTGACACTTGCGACACTTGCGACCTTGTGAGCAAAATGTGACACTTGCGACCTTTGTAATGATGACACTTGCGACACTATCAAAGTGAGTATTTCTGATGTGTAACAGCTAGAGGAAAGGATTTCCACATATCATGTTCAGGGTAAGGATTCCATGTGGTGGGACTAGCTAAAGAAGGTCAAGCATATTGATGAGAAGAGGATCTCCTAGAATCATTTTAGGACATATTTATAGTAGTTGTATGTTAGAGAATTACTATGACGAGAAGATGCAACAATTCTTTGATCTCGTGCTAGGAAAGATGACTATGGAAAAGTATGAGAAGAAATTCCTATAGCTTATGAGGTATGTGAACTCCATCAAGGATGAGAAGGTTAAAATACATAGGTTATTGAGTGGGTTTCCATCATTTTACAAAGATAAAATCCAATTTGATGAGCCTAAGACTATGGAAGAAGCCATGAGGAAGACCAAGTATTTGTATGAGAAGAACAAGGGAAGGCCATCTTTTCAAAAGGACTATGATGATAAGAAGAGAGGTAATATGGATCGGAGAAATTAATGATTCAAGTCACCTTTCATTAGGTACAACTCTCAATCACATCATCAAGAACAATTGACACAAGGTGCACATAAAATGATAAATTATTTAGGGAAGAGGCAAAGACAATAGCCCATAAAGTGTTCGGGATGTGAAGGAGACCAATTGCATAAACATTTCCCTCACAAAGGAGATAGGATGAGGATTTTTAATAACATCTAGGGAGATGATATAATGGATGATATGGGTAGGAGCATGCCAAGGATTTATGCATCATTGGAAAACAAACAAACAAAATACCAATTCCGCATGATTGAGATAGAAGGTAAGATTGGTAATCATCCCATAGTTATTTTGATTGATTATAGAGAAAGTAATAGATATATAGATCCAAATATAGTTGAAATTTTTAAATTGAAGAGGCGTAAGCATTAAAATTCTTAGTTAATTCAACTAGCCATTGGAGCTAAGAATAAAATTAGTGAAATTGTGAAGGATTTCCCAATTAAAATGAGGGGAGTTAGCACTAAGGAGGATTTGAATATCATACCACTTGGTTCATATGATTTCTTAATCTGTATGGATTGGTTGGACCAGCATCATGCTATCCTAGATTTCTACAACAAGGCATTCACATGGCTTGATGAGGAAGGGAATTTCAAGATGGTGTAAGGTATTTCGATACCTATATCTGATATAGAGATTTCAACATTGTAGTTGAAAATAAGTTTTAGGAAAGGATGTCAGATATATGCAGCCTGTATGGAAGAGATAATAAAGGATAACGAGTCAAATCTTGAAGATTATCTAGTGTTGAAGGAATATGAAGACTTGTTTGGGGAATTTTCAGGATTTCCACCAAAGAGAGACATTGATTTCTCTATTCAATTAATGCATGGAGTTTCCCTAATGTCCAAAAATCCCAAAGAATGATCACACTAGAACTGAACGAGTCGTAGATGCAACTAGAAGAGTTGTTGAATAAGTGGTACATAAGCCCAAGTGTTTCATCTTGGAGTGCCTTGGTGCTTTTTTTGAAGAAAAAGGATGGGACTCTAAGGTTGTATATTGACTTCAAACAACTAAACAAGATTATATTAAAGTAAAAGTACCCTTTGTCAAGGATCGACTATATTTTTTATTAGTTGAAGGGAGAAAATGTATTCTCCAAAGTTGTCTTGAGAATTGTAGAAGAAAATATTAGAAAGATAACCTTTTAGACAAGCTATGAACATTATGAGTTTGTAGTGGTGTCATTTAGGTTGACAAATGAAACAACAAATTTTATGTTTCTGGTGAATGGAGTGTTGAGAGATTACTTGGATAAATTTTTCATTGTCTTCTTGGATGATATTATTATCTATTCCAAGGAATAGGAGGAGCATGAACATCGTTTGAGAATGGTGCTATAGGTGTTGAGAGGGAACCAATTGTATGCCAAGTTGACAAAGTGCACATTTTATCAAAATAAAATCCATTATGTGGGTCACATTGTCTTAGAGGATGGCATAGTAGTGGATCCATAAAAGATTGAAGTAATCAGGAGTTGGCCAACACCAAAGAATATTTGAGAGGTTAGATCATTTATGGGTCTAGTTGGTTACTATAGGAGATTCATTGTGGGTTTCTCCACTATTTCAAACCCAATCACATCCTTACAAAATAAATGAATAAAATTTGAATGGACTACCAAGTGTGAAGAGAGTTTCCAACACTTGAAGTATTTATTAACCAGTGCACCTATATTAAAAGTTGTAGATCCAAATGAGATTTTGTTGTGTGCACATATGCATGAAAGGAAAGGCTTCATGGAGTCTATAGAGAAAATGGGCATGCCATATGTTATGAGTCAAGGAAGATTAACAAGCATGAAACAAATTATGCAACCAATGACTTAGAGCTGGCATCCATATTTCATGTCTTAAAAATGTGGAGGAATTATCTCATGGGAAGAAAATTCAAATTGAATATAGATCATAGTGGTTTGAAATACTTATTTTGAATTCTAACATTAAATTCTAGACAAATTAGATGGATAGAATTTCTTAGCGAATATGACTTTGACATAAAGAAAATCAAGGGAAAGGAGAATAAAGTGGTTGATGCACTCAAAAAAAGGGTGCATAAAATGCATAATACAACCATTAGTATGTGCATGAAAGATTTAAAAGAAAAAATCTTAGAATCTATAGAAACAGACCAACATTATGCACAAGTTAAAGAAATCTTACTATAAGATAATGTACAATAGAAATATAAAGATTATAATTTGGAAGAGGATAAAATCCTCTTGTACATGACCAAATTTTATGTTCCTAATTCTTAAGAGTTGATAAATTTAGTATTCAATGAGATGCATAGTGTTCCATTCATTGGACATCCATGGTATCATAAAACAATTGTAGCTATAAGAGGCCAATACTTTTGGATCAATATGAAGAAATATGTAGCTGATTGTATTGCTAGTTGCATGGAATGCCAAAAGGTAAAGTCTAAGAACAAACATATAGTAGGATTGTTACAACCATTTCCCAATCATGAATGAAAATTTGCATTTGTTACAATTGATTTCATTGCCAATATTCTAAGGATAGCAAGGAAACATGATTTCATCATGGTAGTGGTGGAAAAGATTATAAAGGATGCAAATCTTATTCTAGTAAAAATGACTCGTAAGGCAACCAATATTGTAGAGATTTATATAAAGGAAATTTCCATGCTACATGGTGTGATAATATAGGAGGATCCAGAACGCTAAAAAATTGATAGTCTCAAATCCTAATGAAAATGAATTCATTGCATATAGATCGATGAGAGATTTCCAACAAAATTTGAACATACTCAAATCGAGATCGTATGAATAAGTTATTATGTTCTAAATATTTTGACCAACAAGAAAAAATTCAAACAAGGAAGGACATATAGAATCCCTAGAAGATGACACGTGGACTTTACAAAAAATGTACGGATGCCACGTGGTATCAGTGAAAGGATGACACGTGGTAGTATGAAAGGTTGATGTGGCACAATACAGTCGTGATGTGGACTTGTACGAGCAATTGATGTGGCAGACAGGTGCCATGTGACTGGACATATGATGTGGCCATATGACACTGACTGGATTTTGAGGTGGCATATGACGCAGGTAGGATAACTATGTTCTAACATGGTGTTGACCATGTAGGAGGTGGACCAATCAGATGATGCCACATGGAATCCTTCGATTGACAAATATTGGTTAAGGGGTATAAGAAATGGTTTGGATTGAAGGGAATAAAACCCGACCTCTGTGCATATATTCCAATGTATTAACCATATGAATCTGACCGTTGCATCAACAACATCATCTGTTAAGGCATGTGTAGGAATCATTGTATTTAAGTTTATTCCAACGCCTATAAGAAAACCAATGACAAGCATGTGATTCGATCCCTTGACCTACACTATATAAACCACACACCTTTGAAAATGCGACACATGGGGTTGGCTCGTTTGAAATAAATCAGAGTGAGTTCCATGACATAGATTTGTGTGCCAAGGAAGAGAGCGGTGCACTGAAATGTGTGCCAAGAGGTATTTCTATTTTGGTATGTAGCATTTTTCATGTCACAGAGTTCTTTGAGAGAAGTATAGAGTGGTCATACTCATTTTTATCATTTTTCCAAGAGGAATATGATGGTGACTTCAAGTCTATGCTAAAGTATTGTGTACAAAAATATTCATATAGTTTTCATTGTATGAGAGCCATCTCTCATTTAGTGTGCCAAAGGGGTTCTTTGGGGCACCTTTTCAAAACATAGTCGAGTTTATACTCGTTCTTCTCAGAATTTCGAGAGGAATTCAATGGTGACCTCTGTTTCTGGGTTTGAGTAGTAGAATTGAAGGATGTCTTCAAATTTTCCATTGTAAGTCATCATTGTATCAAAAATTTGAGCATTAATAGAGAAGTATCTCATTTGGAAGCGAATCGAGAGACATGGCCCAAGATGGGTGAACTCCGTTATCAAACTGTGTAATGAGCCTTGTTATTTTTTGTCTCTCTTTCTCTCTATTTTCACATTCTTATTTTCGTAAGTTATATTTATTAGTTAATGATGTTTTGGATAATGGATTTCACATGTGCTTTTTCAAATAGTCAAGACGATCATAATTTATGAATCCATTTATATGTTGATGTGTGTTTAAAGAGTAATTTGACATCTAAGGATTTTTGAATCAAGTTGGTATTAGAGTTGGCTTGACGTGTATTTTCAAGTGAATGATTACGAGGTCCAAAATCAAGCTTGGTGAAGGAACTCTTGAAGATTCCTTGTTTGAAAGAATAAATCTCTTCATTGCGAAGGGTCACCATGAGCACATCTCTAATGAAATTAAGGCTTCATAAAGACATGAATTGACAGATTCTGAAAGAGAACACTCAATTGAAAATGCAACTACAATACCTCGAGGATGAGAAGCATGTTAGCGACCTAACCTATCTAATCCCTCATGTAGGTAGGATAATATATTTTCCATTTAATAAAGTCCAATATTAATACGACGTAGTGATAAGGAAGAATAAGTCAAATGTAAGAAGACCTCATAAAATCTTTCGATTCTAGAATATCTTCCTCTAGATTTTTTTTGTGATAGATATATTTAGTATAAATAGGATTTGAGGGAATGAGAATTCTTGTCCTGATAATTATTGTAATAGAGTGCTAATCTATTGGATGTTTCCCCATCGAAAAGGAAAGTGAACATTATTTCTTATCAATAAAGGTATTATTTTGGTGTTGTGGTTTCATTTATTGTGTTGTTCTGCTAATATTCTCTACAATATTTATGTTTTTATACTATTATAATAGATATGGTACCTTATAAGTGGTATGAGAGCACTTTCTTTAGAAGAAAATTGTGGGTTATTGTTTTTCATGGTAGAGAGATATTCTGGCATATTAACACTATAGTGATCTATCGTTCAACACATAAATCTACGATCAGGGAAGCATACAAACATGAACTACAAGTGGTAATTAAGCACAAATTATTTGAGACTATCCCATCGGATTTTTCTCTTCGTCCTAATCACAGTGGTACCTATCGTTTTCAAGAATTTTTTTCCCTGTGGACTCGACCCCTTCCTGACACCATTATTTGACACCTATCCCATTGCCTTCCTCTTTTCACCCTGAACACAGTCATATATATCATTTTTCAATTTATTTTTTTTCCATGGACCCACTCCCCCTCCTCAGTACCACTCATTCCCCCATGGCCACCACTCACAACCAAGAATTTCTCCACCTGGAAGATGAATCCAAATAGAGAAAGGTAGACAACTAGAGGCTGACCTCTGAACGTGTTTCCCCCAATAAACACTTGACATCCTTCGAGGCCAAAGGTAGGGGGAAATTGGTTGATGTTAAGGGTGAATTAGCCTCCCTCACCCAATGGTTAAAATAGTCCCATGGATCTCCCTCTCTTGAGAAACCTTCACACTATGAAGGTGAGAAATCTTCCCATAATATGTCCTTTCATTCCAATTTCATTCCTTGTGACCCCCGTCTTCCCAAAGTTGAGGTGAAAAAAATTGATGGATCAAATCCCATAGGTTGGGTCACTCAAATGGAACATTATTTCTCATTCAATGGCATTACTAATGATTTGGAAAAACTTCATTATGGTGTTCTCTATATGGATTTGGAACACTTGAAATGGTGATAATGGCGTAGAAGGACATGCCAAGGGTATGTTTCTTGGACACAATTTGTTGTACATATATATGAATGCTTTGACATTGACACCCATTATCTCGGTTGTTTGAGCAAGTTGAAACAATCTCTCATAGTGGAAGATTTTATCTATTCCTTTCAACATTTGGATTTCAAAATGGAGGGCATGTTTGATGCCTTCTTCTGGGAATGTTTTATGAGTGGCCTCAAATATGAAATTCTCCCCCAGGTCCTCATGGTTCACCCTCAGAATTGGTTGGGAGGTACTAAACATTCCAAGGAATAAAAACAGATTGTCTCTTCCCATAAATTAAAACCTCCCTTTATTCCTTGCAGTCGACCCAAAAAACCTACCCCTACTCCCACTCCTCTCAGGATCCAGAAATTAACTAGGGCTGAAATGCCAGAACACAAACTCAAAGGAATCTATTATAATTGTGATGAAAAATATTTTTTGGGGCACAAGTGCAAGGAACGAAATTTTTTTATGGCCATCTTTGAGGATTTTGCTGAAGAAGAGTTTCAGACCCCCATGGAAAATTTTCCCAAGCCAACTGATATTACTCCACCCTCTGACCCCCCTGAATTAGAACTGGTCATTTTAGTAAATTTTCTCACTGGTTTTTTTCTCCCCAAACCCTCAATCTAATTGGATACATTAACCATATGAAGATCATAATATTAATTGACAGTGGGAGAAATCATAATTTTATGCATCATTGCATTGACCAAGAAATCAATTTCTATGTTCATGTAGTCAACAACTTTCAATTCATAATTTCCAATAGAGGTTCCATGAAATGTGGGGGGCATTGTGAAAATGTGTGTCTCCAAATTGGGAAGTACAACTTGAAATCTAATATGTTTTCTATCGACATGGGTGGTTTTGATATTTTTCTCGATGCGAAATGGTTGTACCCACTCTTGGTCCCATCCTCATGGATTTTAAGGAATAAACCATGCAATTCCAATAGGCGGGCCAACAGTATAAGTTCCAAGGAATTACAACAGGCTCCCCTAAGATAATCAGTCCCCATCAAATGGAAAAGACCCTCAAAAAAAGCCATTCATGCATTATTTCCCAACTCCATTCTATTCAAGCAATTGAGACACCCTCGGTGCATCTTGACCTCCAATCTATCATCTCCAAACACTAAGATATTTTTTCCACCCCCAAAGGACTTCCTCCTTCCTGCAGTGTTCATGATCATTCCATTCCTCTCATCCCATGCATTCCTCCTGCCAATTTTCTCCCTTATCATCATCCCTTTTCCCAAATAAATGAAATTGATTAAAAAAATTCAATAATTTCTCGCCACAGGTGTTATCCTCCATATTACCATCCCCTATTCTTCTCCTGTAGTTAGGGTAATCAATAAATAAGGTACTTGGCACATCTGTCTAGACTTTTGATCCCTCAACAAACTCACCATCAAAGTCAAATGTCTCATTCCCATCACCAGTGATATCTTGGATGAATTGAGTGGTGCTTAGTACTTTACTAAACTTGATATCTGTTTTGGAAGAAAACTGAAATAATTCTTTCGATACTATTAGAAGAAGGAGACCCTATTCCATTACGGGGAAGTAGTTTGCAGTGGAACAATTATAGTTATCAGTTTGGGGAAGTAGCCTAAAATGGAACATTCATGTTTATCATTTGTAAATAGGAAAGTTAGGATGCATATGTAGTCCTTGTAAAAACAAATTCTATTGTTGTAAATTAGGATGGAAATAGTCTTCTCTGTATGAAGCAAGGGGGTAGAATTCTTATTAAAAAAATGAAATAAGTATGGGTGGTTGTTGATTAAATTCCATGTAAAATGTATTCTTTATGATATGTACATCATAAATATTTTATGTAAATGACATGTTCATGTAATATGTATTCTTAATACCATGAAAAGAATCAAGTCAAACAATACATATTCTTGGGAAAACATGTTTGGATTTTTCTTTCAGGAAGGCAAGTGAAGGAAATGAATAAGAATTCCATTCATAGGATCCAATAGATACATCAAGAAGTACAATAAAAATTAAATCAATATGGTCCATGGCATGACCAATAACAAAATGATCAAGTCCAAAATGGAGATCAAATCTGTATCCAAGATTGAGTTCCAAGATAGAAATCTAGGATGGAGATCCAAGATGGAAGTTCAAGATGGAGATTCAAGAGGGAGGTACAAGATGAAGATCCAAGAAGGAGTTCCAAGATAGAGATCCAATATGGTGATCCAATATGGAAGGTCAAGGTGGATATTCAAGATGAAGGTCCAAGATGAATATCCAAGAAGGGTTTCCATGATAGAGATCCAAGATGGCGATCCAAGATGGAAGTTCAAGGTGGAGATTCAAGATGGAGGTCCAAGATGAAGATCCAAGATGGTGATCCAAGATGGAAGTTCAAGATGGAGATTCAATATGGATATCCAAGATGAAGATACAAGATGAAGTTCCAAGACGAAGATCCAAGATGACGATCCAAGATGGATATTCAAGATGGAGATTCAAGATGGAGGTATAATATGAAGATCCAAGATGGAGTTCAAGATAGAGATCCAAGATGGAAGTTCAAGATGGATATTCAATATGGAGGTACAAGATGAATATACAAGATGTATTTCCAATATGGCGATCTAAGATGGAAGTTCAAGGCAGATATTCAACATGGAGGTCCAATATGAAGATCCAAGATGGAGTTCCAAGATAGAGATCCAAGATGGTGATCCAATATGAGAATTCGGGATGGAGATTCAATATGGAGGTCCAAGATGAAGTTATAAGATAGATATCCAAGATTAAAGTTCAAGGTGGAGTTCCATGATGGAGCTCAGATCCTAGATGGAGTTCCAAGATAAATATCTAAGATGGATTTTCAATATGGAAGTTAAAGATGGATATTCAAGATGGATTACCAAGACGGAGTCAGCTCCAGAATGGATATCATTTGAAGTGCATTTCAACAAAGTGTATAGAGACCAGAGGAATCTTTATCATCACTAAGTATCTAAGTAAACCATACTTTTGGAGGTCCAAAAGTTCTTTAGTGGGGAGGTGTGATCTAGGAGGATCCAGAATGCTAAAAAATTGATAGTCGCAAATGCTAATGAAAATGATTTCATTGCATAGAGCTCGATGAGATATTTCCAATTCTATTTGAACAAATAAAACATAATTCCTATGAGGAAGTTATGATGTTTTTAATATTTTGACCAACATGAAAAATGTCAAACAGGGTATGATATGTGGAAACCCCATAAGACGAAACATGGAATGTACATACACTGTATGGATGCCAAGTGGAATCACTGAAATGATGACATGTGGCAGTACCAAAGGTTGATGTTGCATAATATGGACATGATGTGGCACTACACAGATAACTGACATGGCAAACATGTGGTAGGTGACAACACAAATCATGTGATTGTACGACTCCGACTAGATAATGAGGTAGTAGGTGACTGGAGAGATGACGCGTCTATACAACACTGACTGGATGCTGAGGTTGTAGCTAAAGTAGGTAGGATGACTATGTGTTGATATGGTGCTGACCGTGCAATAGGTAGATCAATGAAATGATGCCATGTTGCATCGTCTAATTGGCCAATATTTGATAAGGGGTATAAAAAATGGTTGGGGTTGAAGGGAATCAAACCCCCGAACTCCGTGCATATATTCCAATGTCTTAACCATATGACTTCAACCATTTCACCAACCGCACAATTTTTTAAGGCATGCGGGAATAACTATAATTAAGTGTATGCCAACACCTATAGAAAACCCAACAACAAGCATGGGATTTGATCCCTTGACCTGCACTATATAAACCACATGCTTTTGCAAATGTGACACAAGGGGTTGGATCGTATGCAAACTTGAAGTGATTTCCATGACATATATTTTTTTGCCAACGAAGAGAGTGGTGCATTGAAATTCATTCCAAGAGGTACTATTATTTTGGTTTGCATCATTTTTCATGCGAGAGAGTTATATGAAATAAGTATAGAGTGTTTATACTCATTTTTGTTAGTTTTCTAAGAGGAATGTGATGGTAATGTTCGTTCTATGATAAAGTATTCTGTATGAAAATATTAATACAATTTGTTGTGTATGAGATCCATGTCTAGTTTAGCATGCCAAAGGGGGTTTTGGTAACCTGTTCATAACATAGTCGAGTTTATACCTGGTATTCTTAGAACTTCAAGAGGAATTTAGTGTTGACCTCTATTTCTGGATTTGAGCAACATAATTGAAGTGTGTCTTCAAATTTTCCATTGTAAGTCATCATGGTGTCAATCATTTGAGCATTAATAGAGAAGTGTCTCATTTGGAAGTGGACCCAAAGATGTATCCCAAGATGGGTGAAATCCATTATCAAACTGTGTAATGAGCCTTGTTATTTGTTGTCTCTATCTCTCTATTTTGGCATTCTTATTTCTGCAAGTTATATTTATTAGTTAATGAAGTTTCAGATAAGTAAGGGAATTCACATGTGTTTTCGCAAATAGTCAAGATGATCATAATTTCTAAATCAGGTTAGATGTTGATGTGTGTAAAGAGTAATTTTACATCTAAGTATTTTCGAATCATGTGCCTAAGGAAATAGTGTCAAACCAGGATCCCTAGTTCACTTCCAATTTTTGGAAGGGATTGTTTAAGGGATTTGGGACTAATTTGAATTTCAATACAACATATCACTTAGAGTCAGATGGAAAGACGAAAAGGATCAATCATATAATTGAAGATATTTTTTGAATGTATGTAATGGAGAATCCTTCTAGGTGGGAGGACTATATTCAATTGGTTGAATTTTCTAAAAACAATGGGTATCAAGAATCATTAAATATGATCCCATTTAAAGCCTTTTATGGAATAAAATGAAACATGCTAGTGAATTTGGATAACCCAACACATAGAGTTGTTGTTGGACCATAATTGCTAAGGGAAATGGAAGAAGAAATGGTAAAGGTAAGTTATAATTTAAATATGGCACTAGATAGGAAAAAGGGTTATGCTGAGAAAGTCAAAACACATAGGGAACTCAAATTGGGTGAGCATGTGTTTCTAAAAGTAAAGGCTAAAAAAGGTTCACTGAGATTGGGAAGTTTCCAAAAGTTGGCAACAAGATACTGTGGGCCATTTGAAGTTCTAGAGAGGATAGGACCAGTTGCATACATTAGTGCATTGCTTGCATCCATGAGAATTCATAATGTAATTCATGTATCTTTAATGAATAAATATTGTCTTGGTTCTAACCACGTGATTGATTGGATTATGATCCACGTGGAGCATGAATGGGACTTTCAAGTGGATCCAATGCACATCCTAGACCATAAAGTAAAATTTATTAGGAACATAACCATTATAATGGTAAAGGTCTAGTGGACCTGCTATGGTCCTAAATATGCCACGTGGGAGAACAAGGAATCCATACATGAGGAGTATCTGTAATTTTTTGCAACTTTTGAAGAAAACCTGAATATACATTTGTGTATATAAGTGCAAAAGGATCCATTTTGGTATCTATATTTCCTAGAGCCACAATTGTGAGATTTCCAGTCCAACCTATTCTAGAGCCCTATAAGGGAAGAGGTATAACTTGATTGATTTCAATCCAAATAATGGGGTGGGTTTTTCTGGTTGAGGGGAATGACATATTATTGGTTGGAATATCTACAAGATTTGTTAAATTATGTAAGTGTTAAGTACTATGATGTAAATATTTTCCACATGTATATCGATATAGTGATGTAGGTAGAGGGAAATGTAAGATCCCCATTTTAGTGATGTATAATGTAAATATGATGTATGGTTGTGGGAAATGCAATGTGATATGTAAAAATTATATGTCAAAAGTAATAAAATAAAATGTATCATCAATTGTATATGGACATGGAGGGAGTTGTGGGGGATAACTTTACACAATAGTAGGGGGTCTAAGGGTGAGAAATTATTCATGCCTATTAATCCCAAGCCACTTTTCTCAATTATTTGTTTATGAACCTTCTATTTTCCATTTTGAGTATTTCAATCCTAATAATTGAATACATGTAAGAGGGTTGGTGTGAAAAGTCACCTCACATAGTTATTGAGAACATCGGGTTGAGTACAATTAACATTAGGGAATGTGAGAGTCAACTTGCATGGGTAAAAGGAATTTTGAATGGGAATAGATAATAGTTTTTTTCAATTGGGTAGAAGAGAGGAAATGTATATGGAGTGATGAAATATATAAAGTAGCCATAGTGGGAATGTATAATATCTTGTTGGAGCTGTAATTTCATGGAGAATTAGGATGTAGGCCTACGAGTAAGATCCTAAGAAAGAAAATTTCAAAGTGAGTAAGTAATTGTTGCTATGAGAATTCCTGTTGCAGTTGTAGATTCTTGGAATCCTCGGTAGGGAGATTTATTTACCAACCTATGTTGGATCCATAAAGGGAAGTGGGATATCCTGAGGGGATGCCTGGGAGAGAAAGGGATCCCATTCCTTGGGTTGTGCATATTGTGGGGAAAGAGAGTTGGTGGATTGGAATGGCTATAGAGATTATTGTGCTATGATGGGACAATAGTGAGCCTTGGGAACCATATTATTCTTGTTGATTCATGGCCCCAACTTGGGGATGAATTGTTGCTGAGAACGGGAGAAACACGTCTATGGTTAGGTGGAATGTCCATCCTCTGTAGTTGGTTGTGTATTTTTTAATAAGACAAGTGCTCATATTTACTGCGTTTATTTATGATAAATGTTGAGTTTAATTTCTGTGCATTTCATTTTAAGTTTTGTATTATTTATTTCTATATGTTGTGTGTAAATGTTTCACTTTAATATGTTCCTTGTATGTCTAAATGTTGTTATGCATGCTTAATTTATATGAATTCACGAATTTAAAATTGTTGTTAGTTGCATGAATTTGCATCACATGTTACATGCACATTTTTTAGCATCTCAACAAATCTGTTAGTCGATTTAGATGTAACAAGACTCAGTGTGGGATATGGTTACATTATCTCTTTTCATTATATTGCTAAGGATTATTTGGTGGGTCTACCATCAATTCATGTTGTGGGAAATCGAATTATTTGTTTTGTTTCAGTTAGATTTCATTAATTATAAAAAAGAAGACCTTTATTTCCTTTTCCTAGAGAAAATTGATCCAACATCATCAAATAGGTGGCCTATAAAAGGAAAGTAAAATTATAGAACCATACATAATTTTAGAGGTTGAATATTTATTAATGACATGCGTATATTTCCAAAAGTTTCATTTCAGAATTTTGATTAAGAAATCATATCTACAAATAAATGTTGAGTGTGATTTCTTTAGGATAAATGTATCATTACAACTGTACACATGATTCCATTGGCTGAAATTTTATGTGGGTACATTGTTGAACACCTTCATCTAGCTAAGAACCCTACATTTGTCAACATTAAATAAAAAAAAAACTGCAATTGATAAAACACGTTCCATGAAATATATATATATATATATATATATATATATATATTCAACATCATCTCAACTATACATTTTTTACAAAATGGCACATCGTGCCCAAAATACAAACAACGACAAGTTCCCAAACATGGAAAAGTTCCATATGGTGCTCTAGATTCAAAATGACACTCATTGATCACTGATTGACCACTTTCACCCTCACAACTATTAGGTGAATCCAAGAACTTGATTTTTCTTCTCTTACTCAAAGAAACACCTTGAGTGGTTTTGTGCCTGAGAGTGGTTCGTTGCTATGGATACTGGAAAAATAAACACCATTCTTACAATTTTTTTCCACAATGAATTAACATACTTACAAAATGATAATTTGTTATTCAAGCTAAGAAAACTCACTGTAGATGATACTAACAATTGTGAGGGTGTTGCCATCCTCCACGACCCTAATATCTCAATGATGCCTCCCTACAATATTTACAAGGATAAAGGAATGAAATTTAAACAAAAAATAATAAAATTAATTCCATTAATGATACATAAAAAATCATCAAAAAATAATCTCATCGAGAATAACTCGAGAAATGGTGGAGCATTGATAGCAGGTGGAGCCCTCAGTTGCACAAATTGATATGAGAAAGCATCTACTATGGCAATGTTATTGGATGCCACAGTCTGGTCTATAATAGAGACAACTATTGGGTCATGTATGTGTGAAACTACTGTGGATGCATTAGATGGAAAAGGTGGTTCGGGTGGGTAGCATATGGGTGCATCCACTATGGATGGATGATATGGAAAAGGTGGTGGGGGTGGGTGGCATATAAGTTCAATGAATTTGGATCGATTCTATGGAAAGGGTGGTGTGGGTGGGTGGTGTACAGGTGCAACCATTGTGGATGGATGGGATGGGAAATATGGTGGGGTTGGGTGGCGATAAACCCCCATGGGTTGTACGAGGGATGGTAAAACCATTGGGGTGGAAATAGGTATCAAAAGAGCTAGGGAATGGTGTCCAATGACTTGAAAAGCCTCATAGTTGGGGGAAAATGATGCTTGGAATGTTGGTAATGGTGATGAATGAAAGGGTGGTGGTACAGGTGACCCAGTAGTGGATGAATCAATTTGGATACATGTTTATATTATTTTTATTAGTACCAAATGTAATTGGATCCAACGATTTCTTGCATTCAGAGTTAGTGTCGGCATCAGAGGAAAACAACTGAAAGACTTCTTTTGATACTATTATAATAAGGAGACCCTATTCCATTATGGTCATAAATCACACATCTTACCATACAACTATTCACATGACTCCTTTTGAAGAACTATATGGACAAAATCCACCTTCAGTTCTTGAAGGTTTCGCATCAGAGGCAGAAAAATGAAAGACTTTTTTCAATACTATTAGAAGAAAGAGAGCCTATTCCATTATGGGGAAGTGACCTATAGAGGAACAATTATGGTTATGATTTTGGGGAAGCAACCTAAAATTGAACATTATTTTTTATCATTTGTAAATAGCAAAGTTAGCATGCATATGTAGTCCTTCTAAATTCTGCTACCATTGTTGTAAATTAGGATGGAAATAGTCTTCTTGGTATGAAGCAAGGAGGTACAATAGTTATTAAAAGATTAAAATAAGTATGGGTGGTCGTTGATTCAATTTCATGTAAAATGTATGATTTATGCTATGTACATAAATATTTTATGTAAATACCATGAAAATAAGCAAGTTAAAGGGTACAGATTCTTGAGAAAACATGTTTGGATTTTTCTTTTAGGGAGGCGAGTGAAGGAAATGAATAATAATTTCATTTAGAGGCTCCAATAGATACATCAAGAAGTACAAGAACAATGAAACCAAGATGGCCCATGGCATGACCAACAACAAAATGATCAAGTCCAAAATGGATATCAAATCCGTATCCAAGATCGAGTTCCAAGATAGAAATTCAAGATGGTGATCCAAGATGAAATTTCAAGATGGAGATTCAAGATGGAGGTCCAATATGAATATCCAAGAATCATTTCCTATATATATATCTAATATGGTGATCCAACATGGAAGTTCAAGGTGCATATTCAAGATGAAGGTCCAAGATGAAGATCTAAGAATGAGTTCCAAGATAGAGATCCAAGATGGTGATCCAAGATGGAAGTTCAAGGTGGAGATTCAATATGGAGGTCCAAGATGAATATCCAAGATGTAGTTCCAAGATGGCGATCCAATATGGAAGTTCAATATGGATATTCAAGATGGAGTTCCAATAATAATATCCAAGAAGGAGTTCTAAGATAGATATCCAAGATGGCAATCCAAGATGGAAGTTCAAGGTGGAGATTCAACATGAAGGTCCAAGATGAATATCTAAGAAGGAGTTCCAAGATGGTGATCCAAGATGGAACTTCAAGGTGGAGATTCAATATGGAGGTCCAAGATGAACATCCAATATGGAGTTCCAAGATGGCGATCCAAGATGGAAGTTCAAGATGGATATTCAAGATGGAGGTCCAAGATGGAGTTCCAATATGGAAATCCAAGATGGTGATCCAAGATTAAATTTCAAGATGGAGATTCAAGATATAGGTCCAAGATGAATATCCAAGAAGGATTTCCTATATATATATCCAATATGGTGATCCAACGTGGAAGTTCAAGGTGCATATTCAAGATGAAGGTCCAAGATGAAGATCTAAGAATGAGTTCCAAGGCAGAGATCCAAGATGGTGATCCAAGATGGAAGTTCAAGGTGTCTATTCAATATGGAGATCCAAGATGAATATCCAAGATGTAGTTCCAAGATGGCAATCCAATATGGAAGTTCAATATGGATATTCAAGATGGAGTTCCAATAATAATATCCAAGAAGGAGTTCTAAGATAGATATCCAAGATGGCAATCCAAGATGGAAGTTCAAGGTGGAGATTCAACATGAAGGTCCAAGATGAATATCTAAGAAGGAGTTCCAAGATGGTGATCCAAGATGGAACTTCAACGTGGAGATTCAATATGGAGGTCCAAGATGAAAACCCAATATGGAGTTCCAAGATGGCGATCCAACATGGAAGTTCAAGATGGATATTCAAGATGGAGGTCCAAGATGGAGTTCCAATATGGAGATCCAAGATGGAAATTCAAGGTGGAGATTCAATATGGAGGTCCAAAATGAACATCCAGTATGGAGTTCCAAGATGGAAATCCAGGATGGAAGTTCAAGATGGATATTCAAGGTGGAGGTCCAAGATGGAGTTCCAAGATGGAGATCCAAGATGGCGATCCAAGATGGAAGTTCAAGATGTAGATTCAATATGGAGGTCTAATATGAAGATCCAAGATGGAGCTCCAACATAGATATCAAAGATGGAATTTCAAGATGGAGATTCAATATGGAGGTCCAAGATGAATATCCAAGATGGAGTCCCAATATAGAGATCCAATATGGAATTTCAATATGGAGGTCCAAGATGAATATCCAAGATGAAATTCCAAGATAGAGATCCCATATGGCAATCCAATATGGGAGTTCAGGATGGAGATTCAAGATGGAGGTCCAAGATGAAGATTCAATATGAAGTTCCAAGATAGAGATCCAATATGGTGATCCAATATCGAATTTCAAGATGGATATTCAAGATGGAGTTCCAAGATGGATATCAAATCCAAGATGGAGTTCCAAGATGGAGATCCAAGATGGAAGTTCAAGATGGAGATTCAAGATGGAGTACCAAGATGGAGATCAGTTCCAGAACGAATATCAGTTGAAGTGCATTTCAACGATGTGTATAGATACCAGAGGAAGATTTATCCTCTCTAAGTAGCCGAGTAAACCATACTTTTGGAGGTCCAAAAGATCTTTAGTGGGGAGGTGTGATCCAGGAGGATCCAAAATTTTCAAAAATTGATAGTCTCAAATGCTAATGAAAATGATTTCATTGCATAGAGCTCGACGAGAGATTTCCAATGCAATTTGAACAAACTCAAACGGACTTCGTATGAATAATTTATGATGTTTTGAATATTTTGACCAATAGGCAAAAAGTCAAATAGGGCAAGACACGCCACAAACCCATAATACGACTCAGAAAGTTTTTGATGACTAGATCATGTGAGGTTTATTATACGTGTTCATGATTACACACACCTATATGGCACATGACTAGAGAGAGATATATATGGTTTGGGTAAAGGTTATGTATGAGGATGCATGCATAGGGTACAGTTATAGTCTAAATACACCTACATGTTACAAATCTATGTGAAAGAAGTTACAAAGGGTTAGAAGTTTTCAATAGAAATGAAATCCTAGTTTTTCAGAAGACATACATAGGCTGCATAACAGTTTGGTCGTATACATACGTAGGCTACATAATAGGTAGGGCACATACATACGCGTGCTGTAGCACTAGAGGTCGTGTACATGTTGTATTTTTGTTGATACATGTTCAGTTCAACTATAGATTGATTACAAGGAATTGGTACAGGTTGGATACATGTCAGTGGTATAGGTTGATACAGTTTGACAGTGGTATATCTCACAGTGATAGCATGAAAGTGGTTCCATCATTATACTTATACATCAGGGAGGTTGGAGGGGGAAAGGACAGGTGGTTGTATCCACCTTCTGGTTGTAGCCAGAGAACTTAGGGGGTTGTACCCTCCTTTTGGTTGTAGCCAAAGAACTGGAGAGTTGGAGCTTCCCTCGGGTTGTAGCCTGAGAAACTAGGGGTTTGGAGCCTCCTTCCAGTTGCAATTGGAAAACAAAGAAAGTTGGTGCTTCCAATGAATGTAATTCTTAAATACATATAAGAAAAAACATTATGTGGTTTTCTCCCACTTTGGGTTTCCACGTAAAAAATAGGTATATTGTGTATGTGTATGATTGTTCATTTGTTCATTGCTTATTTTCTCTACAGTTATTGGATGATAATGCTACATTGATATAAAAATTGGATTATATGGTTAAAAGGGTTTCAATTCCTCTATTACTTATTCACCCCCCCTCTCAGTAATCCAACAATTGGTATGAGAGCAAGTTCCTTCAGAAATTAGTTTAACCTCTTAAAGGTAGATCATGGAGAGAAACAACTTGTATAAAAATGGAATACCATAGTTTGATTTACAAAAGTATGCATTTTGGAGCATAAGAATGAAGACATATATACGTGCACAAGGATTTGAAATTTGGCAATCAATTGTAGATGGATACATAGTACCAGGAGTTCCACCAACTTATGAAAAACAAGTAAAACTCGATCAAAATAATTCCAAAGCCACAAATGCACTTCTGAATGGTCTTGGTGAAACGATATTCACCAAATTTGCACATTGTAAATCCGCTAAAGACATCTGGGAAAAACTTCGAAATATTTATGAAGGAGATTCAAAAGTCAAAGAAACAAAGCTTCAAACTTACAGAGGTCAGTTCAAACAACTAAAAATGAAGGAAGATGAGAATATTGCAACTTACTTCTTACGTGTCGATGAAATAGTAAATGCAATCATAGGATTGGGAGAATAAATCAAAGAATTTGTAATTGTTCAAAAGGTTCTAAGATCTCTTCCTATGATATTTGAACCTAAGATATCAACACTAGAATAAAGAACATATCTAAAATCAATAAGCATGGACAAACTACATGGAATCTTCACAGCATATGAAATGAAAACTAAACAGGAAAATTGAGATGTAAAAGAAGCAACCTTCAAAGAATCCAAAAGATCAAAGAAAAAGAGAAAGAAATATGAAAAGGAACATAGCAGCAATAGTGACGTCTCATAATATGATGAATAAGTGGCTAACTTTGTTAAAATAGTGAACAAGGGAACCGACGACATGTATAGAGGTAAGATTCATTTAATTTGTTTTAATTGTGATGGTATTGGTCATTTTTCTAACAAATGTCCTCATAAGAAAAAGAGAAATTATGAAGGTTACTCAAAAAGAAAACAAACATATAAAGGCAAAAGAACCAAAAAGAAAGTTTTCAAGAAACACTTATGCACCAAAGAAGACATCTCATCATGAGATGAAGATGAAGTAAATGATAGTGAGACAAAAAGAGTTCTATTCATGGAAGTAGAAGACTCTGATAAAGAAGAATTTGAAGAAGAATATGAAGAAGCCGAAGAATAATATGAAGAAGTTGAAGAAGAAATTGAAGAGGCAGAAGTTGACTACCGAGAGGAATTGATGAGTTCCATAGAAGCTATCAGAAGAGAAAAGAGGAAAAACAAGAAGCTACAAACATAACTAGACAAGAAATAAGACACTTGGGAATTAGAACAAATGATCACAAATTTGAAGGTTCAAATTGAAGAAGATATAATAATTGAAGAAGAAATCAAAGAACAGTTGGAAGGAAGAGACATGATCATTGAAAATTTGGAAGTAGAGATTGTCACATTAAGAAAGGATCTTCAAAAGAAAAATATGTAGAATATCTCAAAAGTTTTGAATGACATTATCAGTAGTCAAAGGCTAAATCATGACAAGTCTGTACTTGGATACAATCAGATAGAAAAGGGATCAAGGTCCAAACCAACATAAAAAGAAACATATCAAAAAAGATATGTAGAAATAATCAAAGGGGATAGGAAATTTTACAGAGAAAATTATAGGGATACTCCTCCACTGAGAAGATTTAGACTTTAGAATCAACGACCGACATAAACAAATAGGTCTTAGAAAGAAAAAGGATTCATAAGAGTGCCTTCTTTCAGAAGATATTCAACTCCCAGGTATCAAACTATATTTTTTGGCTTATGTTATGAATGTAATAATTTTGGACATAAAGTTGTGAATTGTAGAGTTAACAACAAGAACATAAACACCTTTGAAAGTCATAAACAAAAAGGTTATCCAAGAATGCCTAGTGAAACACAGAGAAGTTACAACATGTGTGAATCATTGAGCCCTGAAGTGGAATGCTACAAGTGTAACAACTTTGGACACATGGACAAAGATTGTAGAATGACAATCTCTCCTAGAGAACCACAACAAAACAACAATTATAGACAAGAACCTCAGAAAAGGACATGGATAAGAAATCATAATCAATACAACAATGAAGAATGCACACTCACTCTACAAGCTAAGCATAAGAAACATGGTTGGTATGTTGACAGTGGCTATTCAAAACACATGATAGGTGATAGAGACATGTTTCTTACATGAATAAAGGAAAGAGATGGATCAATCTCCTTCATAAATGGTGATTCAACTAAAATCATTGGAAAAGGAAGAGTCAGAATTGGAAACAAGAATACAAAGGAAGAAAATGTTCTACTAGTACAAGATATGAAACATAATCTTCTAAGTGTGATTCAAATGTGTGACCAAGGTCATAAATTTAATTTCGACTCACAAAAGTGCGAGATAAGAAAATAAAGTTCAGGAAAATTGATTGCTACAGCTGCGAGAACTTCAAGCAACATATATGTGTTAAGTGAAATTGGAAATGAAAAGTGTTATCTAGGAAGGGAAGATGAAAGTTGGCTATGGAACAGAAGAATGGGTCACATACATTTTGATAACCTTGTCAAATTCAGTAAAAGAGAAGCAGTCATAGAAATGCCCCAGATCACGAAACCAACCAACACTTTATGCAAGCATTGTTAACAAGGAAAGCAAACAAAGACCAAGTTCAAATCAAAGGAATATTCAATGACAAGACCACTGGAAATTGTGCATATTGATCTAGTTGGACCAAATACAACAAAGTTTTTAAAAGGTGAGAAATACTTTATGTTATTAGTTGATGATTATACAATAATGAATGTAGTTTTCTTTCTCAAGAATAAGTCAAAAGCTTTTGAAAACTTCAAGATCTATAAGGAAATGGTTGAAAATGAAATGGATTCAAAAATCAAATGCTTGAGATCTGATAATGGAGGAGAGTTAACTTCAAAGGAATTTATGGACTACTGCAAAAGTCATGGAATAAAAATGAAATTATCCATTTCTAGGACACCTCAACAGAATGGAGTTGTTGTAAGAAAGAACAAGACAGTACATGAAATGGCTCGAAAATGCTAATGGATTCCAAATTGACAGATATTTTTTGGACACAGGCATTGCATACAACAATTCACATTCAAAATAGAGTAATGATTAAAAACAATAATAACAAAACTCCCTATGAGCTATGGAAAGGAAGACCAACAAATGTAAACCACTTCATAGTTTTTGGAAGCAAATGCTACATCAAAAGAGAAGATGGCATAATGGGAAACTTTGACTCTCGTGTGGACAAATGACTACTTGTTGGTTACTCAAGTACAAGGAAAGCATACAAGTGTTACAACCTGAGATTGAAAAAAGTTATCGAAAGCATCAACGTAACAATTGATGAAACAGGTAGACAAGAATTAAAGGAAGAAGAAAATGAATCAATGTAACAAATTTACAAAGAAGAAACAAAAGATGAAAAAGAAGGGGAGGATGAAGAGGATCCGATAGAAGCAGAAGAGAAAGTTCAACAAGTGACTCAAAAGACACCTAGAAGATGAGTAAAGAAGAATCATCCTTCATACCAGATTATAGGAAACAAATATGCAGGATTTGAGACTAAAAGAAGAATGCATTCACCAGAACAAATGCACCTAGCACTCACCTCTATGATTGAACCAACCTGTTTTGAAGAGGCCGACAAGGATTAATTTTGGAATAAGACCATGGATGAAGAATTGGATCAAATAGAGAAAAATGATACTTGGGAATTGGTTCCAATACCAAAGGATAAGAATGTGATCGATGCAAAGTGGGTGTACAAGAATAAATTGAATGAATATGGACAGGTTACAAGGAACAAAGATAGATTAGTATGTAAAGGATATGCATAGGTTGAAGGAATCCACTTTGAAGAGACATTTTCCCCAGTTGCCAAAATGGAAGCAATCCGATTGTTTTTAGCTTATGTATGCTCCAAAAATATTAAAGTGTATCAAATGGATGTAAAATCAGCTTTTTTAAATGGGGAACTTGAAGAAGAAGTATACATTGAGCAACCAGAAGGATTTCAGTTCTCAGAGAACACAGATTATGTTTGTAAATTAAAGAAGGCCTTGTATGGTCTAAAATAGGATCCTAGAGCATGGTACTCTAGATTGGATAAATATTTACAATGGGAAGGGTTTAGAAAAGGAAGTGCATACACCAACCTCTACATCAAGGTAAGCCAAGATAGTATTTTTTTAATTGAAGTTTATGTTGATGATATTATTTTTGGTAGTGATGTGGTTGAGCCAGAAATTTGCAAAGGATATGCATAATGAATTTGAAATGTCATTACTTGGATAAATATTCTTCTTTCTGGGACTTCAGATACATCAAAGAAACCAAGGAATTTTTATTTCTCAAACCAAGTATATCATAGAAATGATAAAGACGTCCGGAATGGAAGATTTCAAACCAATTATCACTCCCATGCAAACCAATTGCAGGTTAAGCAAAGATGATGATTCAAAGTCTACAGATCATAGGCAATACAGGTCAATGATTGGTAACCTACTATATGTGACAACATCCAGACCAGATGTAATGCAGGAAGTTGGACAAGTGGCATGATTTCAAGCAGCAGCAAAGGAATCACAAGTATTAATAGTGAAGAGGATTTTCAGATATCTC
Source organism: Picea sitchensis (assembly GCA_010110895.2). NCBI lineage: Eukaryota > Viridiplantae > Streptophyta > Pinopsida > Pinales > Pinaceae > Picea > Picea sitchensis. The sequence goes on along the minus strand of SNQJ01S0024539.1, from coordinate 54,971 downwards.
AAAGGAACAAAACAATTTGGATTATGGTATCCAAAAGGAAAGGATCTATCACTTATTTCCTACACAGATGTAGATTGGGAAGGTTGTATTGATGATCGACGAAGCACCAGTGGAGCAATGTTCTACTTGGGTGAGTGTTTAGTATCTTGCATAAGTAAGAAAAAATAATCAGTATATTTATCTACAACCCAGGCAGAGTATATTGCAGCAACAAAATGTTGTACACATGTTCTTTAGATGAAACAAACTCTGGCAGATATACAGGTTGAGTATGATGAGCCCATTCCAATCTATTGTGATAATACAAGCACCATAAATATCTCAAAGAACCCGATGATTCACTCCAAGACAAAGCACATTCCAATCAAGTATCACTTTCTACGGGAACAGGTTGCAAAAAAGAACATCAGAGTTGAGTATGTGGGCACAAAAGAAAAAGTGACATACATCTTTACAAAACCACTTCCACGGGAAGCCTTTGAGTATATTCTCCAGAGACTCAGAGTTGTTTCTACTCCAAAATGAATTCTTTTGAATGCTTATCCTGTATTTCTTAGATTTACACGAGGAAGCACCATAAAGAGAAAAATTCAGTCAGGGGATCAACCTCGGATGGAAAGATACCTTTTCCATTTATTACAAAGGGGGAGATATTTATCAGATGCAGAGGACAGAGGCATGGTTACAGGGGGAGAAATGGTCACAGAGATGCAGAGGATAGAGGCATGGTTTCAAGGGGAGCATGAGTGATATGATTTCAGTATTGCATCAGAGTGTTTCCATCAATGCCAAAGGGGGATATTGTTGATTAACATTGGTTTTCATTGATGTCAACCCTTGAAGAAAGCCTAGTAGCACAAAGGTTTGGGTAATGGACCCAAGTTTGTTTGATGTAAATATGACTCATTATTTTCTTTTCATGGTTGATTAGAAGTACAAATGGATGAACTCCAATGTGGTTCCCTTATGGTGAAATCCCTCACGGGAAGACGCTTTGCGGATTGAGTTATCCTAGAAGCATGGTTAGAGAACCCATGCTTAATTATGGAATAATGAGATTAAGGTCAGTGAATTTGTCAGTGAAACTATCCTATATGGATAGTGATTGTCATGCCATTTCTGGTGGTATGTGGAACGTCACATAACTCCTCACGGTTAGAGAGTTATGGCCATATGAAGTTGAAGAACCCTCATGATTCATATAGAAGCCCCCAAAATTCAAGTGTTTGCAAAAGAAATTATTTAAATAATAAAGTAAATGGAGAAATCTTTAAAATAGGGAAAGTGGGATGCTACATGAAAGTATAAATAAGAGGCAAGGCTCTCTCTTTTAATCACACTTGAAAACATTGTATATATTTTGTTGTGTAAGGATTATTGCAAGTACTCATTGATACATCTGAAGTTGTGAAAGTCTAAGGTAGTACGAAGGGTTGACAACGAAATTCTCATAATTACAATGAATACTAAAAAACCCTATTTTCTGAGGTGCACGCGGGATAACTATGTATAGGGTGCGTACATACTGAGGCGTATACAGGTTGACAGTGTATAGGGTGCGTACATGTTGGTAAATCCATGAAACTTGAGAAGATGAAGAAGAAAAGGTTCTAAATTATGAGATCAATCTCCCTGGAAGGTCTACAGTGCTCAGATACATCAGATCTATCCATTTATCCAAAATGTATGTCTTATTTCTATGAATAGTTGGATTTTGATGTATGCATGAGAAATGGTTATGGAGATTTGAGGATTCTCCCTAGAGAGACTAGTGGATACATGGGATCTTATGCATAAGTCAGATCTATGGAAATATAGTGCTGGTATATTTATCAATGATACTTCTTGTTGAGGCACATATTGTATTTCTTGGAATATGGCTAAGGGTTTTGTGGTACATGGTTGAGAGCTTGTATTTGTGAAGTGGTTGATGTATCGATAGGCTAAATATTATAAAGGGTTTGATGACTAGATCATGTGAGGGTTATTATATGTGTTCATGATTACACACACCTATATGGAACATGAATAGAGAGAGATATATATGATTTGGGTAAAGGTTATGTATGAGGATGCATGCACAAGGTACATTTACAGTCTGGATACAGTGATAGGTTACAGATCTATTTGAAAGAAGTTACATAGGGTCAAAAGTTTTCAAGAGAAAGGAAACCCTATTTTTTCAGAAGGCATACAAAAGGTGCATAAAAGTTTGGTCACATACACACGCGGGATGCATAATAGATAGGGCGCATACATACACATGATGCAACACTACATGTTGTGTACCTATTGTATTTTTGTTGATACATGTTCAATTCAGGTATATATTGATTACAGGGTAGTTGTACAGATTGGATACAAGTCAGTGGTATAGGTTGATACAGTTGTACATCGGTATATCTCATAGTGAT
>SNQJ01S0024539.1:34945-48221 GCA_010110895.2 Picea sitchensis | reverse complement strand
CATTTTGTTGGATAATAATAAAGAAAGGACCTGGCAATTTCTCTGGTGGACGTAGCCCACACTGGGTGAACCACGTAAATATGTGTCTCTCTTGTATTATGTATCTTCTTTGTTTTATTTCCGCATTTGTTTCATTTTATTTCTCTGCGGTCCTGTTTTTCTAACAGGTGATATTATTAAATAAAAGACAACTATGTCCCCAGCTTCTTCCACAATGTCCTCCAGAAATGACCAACAAATTCAGTGTCTGTATCTGAGACAATACACTTGGGAAACCCATGAAGTCTCACAACTTCCTTGAAAAACATATTTGAAATGTGTGTTGCATCATTAGTTTTATGGCATGGGATAAAGTGTGCCATATTTGAGAATCTATCAACTATAACAAATATGGAATCGCTTCCCCTTTGTGTTATTGGCAATACCAACCTGAAATCCATTCTTATTGCATCCCAAGGCCTATCTAGAATAGGAAATGGTTGATACAACCTAGTGTTCTGTCGCTTTCCTTTTGCATTCTAGAAAATATTACATTTATTCATAAACTTCTTCACTTCTGCCATCATACCTGGCCAATAGTATGACCTGTTCAATAGTGCAAATTTCTTGTCATTGCCAAAATGTCCTGCTAGACCTCCACTATGTTTTTCTTTCAACAAATTATCTCTCATCAAGCACTTTGGTATGCACAACTGGCTACCTTTAAACAAAAATCCATATTGAATCAGATATTTTGTCCAATGACTTATGTCCCTAATCACAGGATTTTCACATGCTTCATATGCCTCTTTAAAATCTGGATCATCACAATACATCTCCTTAAGGTGTTTGAACCCTAAGGTTTTCACTTGAAATTCCTGCAGAATCAGACATCTCTTGCTCAATGAATCAACAACTTTGTTATCATTACCAGAAATATGTTTAATGACAAAAGTGAATTTTTTCATAAACTCTATCCAGTTAGCATGTCTTTGATTTAACTTCTCCTATCTGGTTATGAACTGTAAAGCCCGATTATCACTATAAAAAAAGAGTATTTTGGAACAAGGTAGTTCCTCCATTTCTTTAAGGCTTGAATTACTACATAAAATTATTTATCATATGTGGAGTACTTCCTCTTGGTTTCATTTATATTCTTGCTGAAATATGAAATAGGTTTATTGTCCTATCTCAAGACTGCTCCAATTGGAACTCCACTAGCATCACATTGTACTTGAAATGTCTACCCGAAATCTCGCAAGACGAGAATCGATTGTTCTCTTATATTCTCCTTTTGTATACTGAAACCTTTCTCAGCTTCTTCTATCCACTTTAAATACTTGTGTCTCTTCTTCACCATATCTAACATCGGTGTACAAATTCCACTGAAATTTCTAATGAACTTACAATAGAAACTTGATAATCCATGGAAGCTTCTCACCTTGAATATGCTTCTTGGCGATGGTCATTCTATGATCGCTCTCACCTTCTCTGGATCCATCTTCAATTCATTTGAAGAGATTATAAAACCCAATTAAATGAGTTATGTCTTCATAAAAGATTATTTCTTCATATTTATCAAAAACTTCTCCTGTTGCAATATTCTCATTACAAATGTTAAGTGCCTCAAATGCTCTTCTTCATTTTTATTGAAGACTAGTATATCATCCATATATACAATCACAAACTTACCAATAAAATATTTTAATACCTCATTCATCAACCTCATAAAATTACTCGGGGCGTTTGTCAAGCCAAATAGCATAAGAAGCCACTCATACAACCCTTCTTTCGTTTTGAAGGTTGTTTTCCATTCATCACCTTCTCTCATCCTTATCTGGTGATATCCACTTTTCAGGTCTATTTTTGAAAAATAACTTGCTCCGCTCAAACAATACATTAAGTCATCCATCCTAGGCAAAGAAAATATGTACCTGATGGTGATTTTGTTTATGGCTCTTGAGTTTGTACACATTGTCCATGCTCCATTCTTTTTTGGACTCAACACAGTTGGTACTACACATGGGCTCAAGCCTTCTCTGACTAAACCCTTGTCCATCAAATACTAGGCTTGTTTATTTACCTCCTCATTCTCTTGAGGTGTCAATCTATACACTGATTTTTTCAGTAAACTCACTCCTAGTATTATATCAATGTGATGGATGATACTCCTGATGGATGGAAATGAACGAGGTAACTCATCCACTACTATGCCAGCAAAATTCTCTAACATATCCTAAATTTATTCAGGCAGATCATCCATAAAAGTACTTGTAAGGATGACTCTAGGCTTCCTCACCACAAAAAATTGCATCTCTTGTTTCTTCTTGACTTCACTTAGGAGTTACTTCCTACTCATGATAAGTATACTTGTGTTGTCTTCTTCCTTCACTTTCTTATCCTCTATTTGTAGTAGCATGTGTGTCCTACCATTTTTCTCCAAGGTATAAGTATTTTTCCTCCCATCATGAATTGAATTTTTGTCAAATTTCTATGGTCTCCCAAACAATACATTACATACATCCATGGGAATTATATCACACAAAATATCCTCTCTATATCCTCCTATCTTAAATTCAACTAGGCATTGTTTAGTTACCATTACCTGATGTCCTTTGTGCAACCATGAGACTCTATACGGACTCAGATGTGCAATTGTCTCTAGCTCCAATTTCTCCATCATTTATGTGGATACCAAGTTATCAATTCTCCCACTATCAATTATCACCTTGCATACCCTATCTTTAGTCTTACAGAAAGTTCTAAACAAAATGTTCCTCTGCACTAGTTTTTCCACTTCTTGCTTTGGCTTCAAGACAACCTTCCTCATCATCTAGTATCTCCCATCTTTTGCGCCTTCTGCCTCAACATTTCGATTATATGCTTTTGAAATGTGAGCTTCACCTCCTCCTTCTTTCTTTCTCTTAGGGAATTCCCAAGACATGTGTCCTATTTTTCCACATACATAACACTTCACTTATCCTCCTCTGCTTCTTCCTCTTCCTCGAGAAAAATGATTTCTTCCACCATACTGTCTCCCTTGGGAACTTCCTCCCCTTTCCATGTGACTATGTGGTTTTCTAGTCTCAACGTTGGGCTTCTGTGCCTTATCATGGACAATTCCTTTACCTTTGTTTAGACTTCTTCCTCTGCTTCTGTTACACATCAAAATTACTCACTTCAATAGTGTCACACATTTCGTCATTACAAGTGTTTTAAGTGTCACATCTTGTTCGCTAGTGTCACATCTTGACCACAAGTGTTGCAAGTGTCACAAACATCACACTGCCATCTTGCCTATGTCATGCCTCTAATGACATAACAAGGACACATAAGACATCTCAAAGACTAGTTTTGAAGAAGAGAAATCAGTTGACAGGGAGTACAAACCTTTTTCCACTGAAAGAACCACTAAAAAATTGATTTTGGAGAGAAGCGCTCCCCTACCCACTATCATGGAGTGCTAGCACTCCCTGGGCCTCTTTTGGGGAGTGTTTGAGCACTCTGTGCACCCTTTTGGGGGAGCGCTACACTTTTTTGAGAAATTTTTGGGTTTGTTGAGACAAATCAGGGAAGAATCCCTCAATTTATGAAGGTGGTTGGATTCGAATAGATGGTCAAGGAATGAACTTATGGAAGATCCTCAACTGAAGGAGAGGAATCCTCAACTTATCCCAAAGATCTCTCAAGTGGTTGGGCCTCTCCAAGGTTATATAAGGAGGCCTTCTCATGGTGAAAGGGGGGAAGAGACTAGAGATTGATACCAAACTTATGATCCTATAAGTGGTATGAACATGAAAAATATTGGAGGTATGAAACCTATGATCGCATAGGCAACATACAGAAAATAGTGGAGACTAGAGATTGATACCAAACTTATGATCCTATAAGTGGTATGAACATAAGAGATTGGAGATGTGACACTTATGATCCCATGAGTGAGATGTCATCAAAGCAATCAGTGTAGATTACTTGAGAAAAAGGGTTGGACAAGGACAACTAGAAGAAGTTGTTGCACCCTCATCAAAGGATTGTAAGTACTTTTACTTGTTCTCATCAATATATCAATGCTTGACCTGTTTCTTTCAAACTTATGTTTGTTCCATATAAGTTTGTCTACAGTATATGGGTATATATTTGAGCTAATATCAGTAGAGTAGGAAGTCCATTGTATCTTTGTTTTTTCTAGAGGACCTATCAGGGAGCTCAGGATCAAAGCTCAACCTGGACTTTGCAGGGAAAAACGTCATTAATAGGGTACATATCTTTCTTTTTATCCTTCATATGTTAGCTTGACTAGATCTAAAAGGATGTCGGTGTCCATGTTAATCACTTTTCTGTCTTGGCCTTAAGATTCTAGAGACCAAGAGGGAATCCACTTGTCTGCAGGGGGATTCACCTACAACAGCTTCGCTGACTCTGCTTCCTAGCCAACTTCCCTTTTTCCTTCAGTGAAATATGATAAGAATCCTCCACTGTCCTCATTGTCATCATGTTGATTTCATCCTGGATTTCATATCTGAGGCCATTAATATACCTGGCAACCTTTTCCTCATCTTTCTCTCTCTATCCAGCCTCGATGTTCAACTTATAAAATTCCTCTGTGTATTCTTTTACTATCAATCCTTTCTGTCTCAGGTTCTACAAATTACTAAATAAATTTATCTAATAATATTTGGGTATGAATTTAGCTTTAAACTTATCTACCATTCTATCCCAGTTATTAATATTTTTCTTTCCTTTACTTCTCCTATTAGTTTGTAGTTCATTCCACCACAGTGTTGTGTGTCCCTTCAATATGGTGACAACATGTTTTACTTTATTCTCCTCATCGACATATTCATAGTTGAAGTACTTGTCCATTTCTCTTATCCAATCAAGCAATTCTTCAACATCTAAGTTTCCTTCATACATCAAGGTTTCTATATTCTCTCTAGCTCCCAATTTGACAACAACTTTCAACAAGCGTTCTTCTGCAACATCTTCTCCTGTAACTTCTTCAACTTCCCTTTCTTTTCTCTCTACATCACTGATGTCTCCAACATTAGGTTCTCTTCTTTGTGTTGTCTCCATAGCATCTAACCTTACGTGAAGTTCTCTCATCTCCCTTTCCACAACTCAATTTTCTACAGGTGGCTCTAAACGTCCTCTAGGTGGCATGGTGTTAAAAACATTTCACACAAATATTCAAAATAAAGTTTTGTTTCTAATGCCACTTGATGTTATCATACTATCTCCTTCACATGCTGCTTATAGAACCTAAATTATAGGCTCTGATACCACTTTATGAAGCCCCCCTTCTCTCCTCGGGCTTCTGCAACCTTTCATTCAAGGATCTTCAAATACTTCTGAATCATCTCTTTGAGCCTCCAATAGACCCTAGATTTAATTCACACAGGTCCCTTGTTGTTACCTATGCAGGTTCGATTCACCCACACACGCTTTTCCTGGTGCTTTTGGTAAGTTAAAATTGTGAACACTAGCTCCTCTACTAGACTCCTCTTTTGATATGACCATGGTCTATGACCTCCATCTATCCCTCTTCGCGACTTCGGGCTTCGACGATTTTGAGTGCAACTGACTCCTTTTTCACTGAAATCCGAAGCAACGAAATCACTCGAAAAATATCTGTGGTCCACATTTCTCTGACAACCAATGGCTTTGATTCACTTCAGAACTTCGTCTTTGGGAGTTATGAGCATTTCAACACCTTTTTCCATCAAAGTGTTCCATACCCGGAGCTACGGATTGAGCGCCACATGGTCACCTCGATCAATGGTTGAAATGCATCCTTGTTCCCACTTCATATGACTTCTAGTAAACGCCCCTCTGCACCCTTTTCTCCCGGAGTGTCAATCCTCCAAAATAAATCTCTTCTCTCCACATGTCCCTCCACTCATCAATGACTCTTGTTCATTTCAACCTTCAAGACTTGTGACCTTCGATAATTTATCCTTCAGTTTCCCCCAAAGTTTCCTATCACCGAAGTGATAGATCTGACGCCATGTTTCCAAGAAACTGATGACTAGGATGGGATCTTACTTTTGGAGATTCAAACGAATTTTGGTCAATGGATCCACTTCCTCCTGTCCTTTCCTAGAGTGCATGCTTCCAGATCCCATGATTTGATGACAGGTGTCTTCCTCACATCAACGATCATGACAGACTTCACTACTTTGGGCTTTAGGAGTTTTTCACACTTCACTCTCCCTTTTCTCCAAAGTGCTCTTCCTTCGAAGCACGTGGATCTCCACCACGTGTCCTTCTAGATCCAACGGTCCAGATCTCTTCAACCTTCGCAAATTCGGTAGAAATCGGTTCTCCTCCACGCAAATATTCTAGAACTTTATCTCCTGGACTTTCTGATCTACTGCCACGTATCCTCCTCGATGCCGACAGCTAGGATTCACTTCGCTTCTTCGGGAATTTGGAGATCCCACTCTTTGAACACCTCCAAATATCCGAATACACGAGGTGCCGAAGGACTCTAAGGCTATCCTCCATGCAACTCTCCCATATCTCACGGTATGGAAGGACCCTGATTCCTTCAAATGGATCTCTCTCATTGATTAGGAAATTTTCAGTGGGCTCCTCCCTACTAAATAATTTACGCCCACTATCTCTTCTGAGCTTGTTCCTCCTTGAAAATTTGAACTTCTCAGAATTCTTGTTCAACACTTAGCTAAATATCGACCCTGTGCACACCTTGTAATGCGTTTCTTTCCACTTAACTCCTTTCAGCGACTGTCCACTCCTTGCAATAGTCCTTACACAACTCAACTCTTCCTCCTGAACAATATGACGTTGAGTGTAGTTCTACCTACACACACCTTGTGAGGTTCCTTTGCACTCTTTGCAAAGAAAGCTTCAAGTTATCCCTCCTGAACTTTTGAATCAAAAGAATCAGTCAAGGAACACCTTGCAGACACTATGCACTCCCTGCAAATAAATCTTCGTGTTATCTCTTCTAAGATTCTGAGTCAAAATAGACTCTATCAACACACACCTTGCAGACACTGTGCACTCCTTGCACAAGATTGTAGAAGAGAAACAATTGAAACTTATCTAATCCTCACGGATTAAGACATTAAACCATGTAATGCATTCATAACATAAGGACAAGTAATAATAGAGAATTGCAATTAAACAAGAATCCTATCATTCATTCATATAGACACAGTAACAACAACACCAAACATTTGGATCAACAATTCTCTGTTATATTAATTCAAATGATATGTACATGGGCTCATACAATACTCTTCATCGAATTCAACAATAACAACTTCAAAAACACTCAACAACTTTCAAAAGCCTCATTTGGGAAACAATACACATATTTATACAAAAAGAGCTCATAGAGATTTTTCCCTCTGACTACCTTAGTGTTATCCTATAAAAGTAAAATCTTTCAACTACTAAGGCTTATTACAATAAATGACCAGTATAGACAGATAAGAGAGAATGCTTCAGATATATACTAAAATCAACTACATTAAAGAAAATAAAATCGGTATCGATATCACACAATGGTTCAGCCTCATAACATTTAAGAACTTCTTTAATTTTCAAGATATATTTGTGACATGCCATCTTTAAAATTAAAAATTACTTCCAAATGCATGCTAGGGCATTGAGTTTTCCTCCACTTGCACTTTGATGACAATGCTCCCGCATCGGAACTCAAAGTGGGTGAGCATGTATTTCTAAAAGTAAAGGCTAAAAGAAGTTCATTGAGATTGGGAAGTTGTAAAAAGTTGGCAGCAAGATACTGTGGGCCATTTGAAGTTCTAGAGAGGATAGGCCCAGTAGCATACATTGTTTCATTTCTTTCATCCATGAGAATTCATAATGTATCATGTATCTTTAATGAAGAAATATTGTTCTGGTCCTATCCACGTGATTGATTGGATTTTGATCCATGTGGAGAATGAAAGGGAATTCTAGGTGGATCCAATGAACAACCTAGACTAGAAAGTAAAATTTATTAGGAACAAACCCATTAGAACAATAAATCTCTAGTGGACCTACTATGGTCCTAAATATGCCATGTGGTAGAACAAGGAAGCCATACAGGAGGAGTTTATGTAATTTTTTGCAAATTTTAAAGAAAACTGAATATATATTTCTATATATAAGTGCAAAAGCCTCCATTTTGGCAGCTATATTTCCTAGAGACACAACTGCCATATTTCCAATCCAACCTGTGATAGATCCCTAGAAGTGAAGAGGTATAACCTGAGGGACTGCAATCCAAAGAATGGGGTAAACTTCCTTGGGTTGTTCTGGTTGAGGGGAATGGCATATTATTGGTTGGAATTGCTACAGGATTTGTTAGCCGATGGAAGTATTAAGTACTATTATATAAAAAAATTCTACATGTATACCAATATAGTGATGTAGGGGAAGGGAAATGTAACATCCCTGTTTGTAATCCCCAATTTAGTGATGTATAATAAATATATGATGTATGGTTGTGGGAAAAGTTATGTAATATGTAAAACTTGTATGTCAAAAGTAATAAAATAAAATGTATCATCGGTTTTATATGGACATGGAGGCAGTTGTGGAGGATAACTTTACTCAATAGAAGGGTGTCTAAGGGTGAGAAATTATTCATGTATACTAATCCCAAGCCACTTTTCTCAATTATTTTTTATGAAACTTCTATTTTCCCTTTTAAGTATTTCAATCCTAATAATTGAATACATGTAAGAGGGTTGACCATGTGAAAAGTCACCTCACATAGTTATTGAGAGCATGGGGATGAGTACAATCAACATTAGGGAATGTGAGAGTCAACTTGCATGGGTAAAAGGAATTGCGAATGTGAAAAGATAATAGTTTTTCAATTGGGTAGAAGAGAGGAAATGTATGTGGAGTGATGAAATATAGAAAGTGGCCATAGCAGGCATGTATGATAGCTTGTTGGAGCTGTAATTTCATGGAAATTAGGATGTAGGCCTACGGGTAAGATCCTGAGCAAGAAATTTGGAAAGTGAGTAAGTAATTGTTGCTTTGATAATTCATGTTACAACTGTAGATTCTTGGATTCCTTGGTAGAGATATTTCTTGAAAAATATTTGTTGGAGCCGTAGAGGGAAGTGGGATAGCCTAAGGGACTGCATGGAAGAGAAGGGGTACCATTCCTTGGGTTGTGCATATTGCGGGGAAAGAGAGTTGGTGGATTGGAATGGTTGTAGAGATTATCTTGGTATGATGGGACAATAGTGAGACTTAGGAACCACCTTCTTCTTGTGGATTCATAGCCCCATCTTTGGGATGACTTGTTGCTGAGAACTAGAGAAACAAGTCTATGGTTAGGTGGAACGTCCATCCTCTATATTTGGTTGTGTATTTGTTAATAAGATAAGTGCTCATATTCATTGTGTTTATTTATGATAAATGTTGAGTTTAATTTCTATGCATTTCACTTTGAGTTTCGTATTATTTATTGTTATATGTTGTGTGTAAAAGTTGCATTTTAATATGTTCCTTGTATGTCTAAATGTTTCTATGCATGCTTAATTAATATGCATTCACAAATTTAAAATTGTTGTTAGTTGCATGAGTTTGCATTACATGTTGAATGCATGTTTTTCAACATCTCAATAAATATGTTAGTTGATTTAGATGTAATTGGACTTAGTGTGGGATATGGTTACATTATCCCTTTTAATTTTCTTGCTAAGAATTATTTGGTGGGTCTACCATCAATTTATGTTGTGGGTAATTGACCTTTTTTTTTTTGTTTTATTTAGATTTCATTAAGTATGAAAAAGAAGGAAGCCCTTCATTTCCTTCCCCTAGATAAACTTGATCCAACATCATCAAATGGGTGACCTATGAAAGGAAAGTAAAATTATATCACCATACATAATTTTAGAGGCTGAATATCTATTAATGAGATGCATATATTTCAAAAAGTTTGATTTTGTAATTTTTATTAAGCAATCATATCTACAAATAAATGTTGAGTGTGATTTCTTCATGATAATTGTATCATTTCAACTTTACACATGATTCCATGGGTTGAAATTTTATGTGGTTATGTGGTTGAACACCCTCATCTAGTTAAGAACCCTACATTTGTCAACATAAAATAAACAAACATTGCAATTGATAAAACACATGCCATGAAAACATCATCTCAACTATACATTTTTTACAAAATGACACATTGTGCCCAAAATACAAAACAATGACAAGTGCCCAAACATGGAAAAGTTCTATATGGTTCTCTAGATTCAGAATGATACTCATTGGTCACTCATTGACCAAATTCACCCTCAAAACTATTAGGTGCATCCCATAAATCGATTTTTCTTCTTTTACTCGAAGCAACACCTTGAGTGGTTTTGCACTTGACCGTGGTTCATCTCTATGGAGACTAGAAAAAGAAACACAATTATTACATTTTTTTTCGACAATGAATTAACAGACTTACAAAATGATAATTTGTGATTCAATCTAGGAACTCACCATAGATGATACGAACAATAATGAGGGTGTTACCCTCGTCTATAACCCTAATATTTCAATGATTCCACCCTGCAATAGTTACAAGGATAAAGGCATGAAATTTAAACAAAAAAGCATAAAATTAATTCCATTATTGATACATAAAAATTCATCAACAAATGATCTCACTGTGAATAACTCAGGCAATAGTGGAGAGTTGCTAGCAAGTGTATCCCTCGATTGTACAACTTTCTCTGAGAAAATATCTACTATGGCAACATTAGTGGATGACATAGCATGCTTTGTAATAGAGCCAACTACTAGGTCATGTATGGGTGAAGCTATTATGGATGCATCAGATGGAAAAGGTGGTGGGGCTGGGTGGAATATGGCTGCATCCACTATGGATCGATGAAATGGAAAAGGTGGGGGGGGTGGGTTGCATATAGGTGAAATGAATTTGTATGGATGGGTTGGAAACGGTGGGGGATGTGGGTGGCGTAGGGGTGAAACCACTATGGATAGATGGGATGGGAAAGATGGTGGGGGTGGGTGGCGATAAACCCCCATGGGTTGTACAAGGGATGGTAAAACCCTTGGGGTGGAAGGAGGTATCCGAAGAGCTAGGGAAGGGTGGCCAAGGACTTGAATATCCTTATAGATGTGGAAAAATGATGGTTGGAATGTTGGTAGTTGTGGTGAATGAAAGGGTGGTGGTATAGGTAACCCAATAGTGGATGAAGAAACTTGGATACATATTTATATTATTTTTATTAGTACCACAATGTAAAATTAAACCAAAGTAATATAATAAATTTCACATTTGAACAATATTTAACTCAACAGATGATACTTGTGAAGGGGGTGACTTATCCATCTCAGGTAGACATGGTTCATCACCTTATGGTACTGCAACTTGTAGAAAAAAAATAACATTATATTTTAAGATGCTAGAAAATAAACAGATCAATGTGGTGAATTTATCAAAGGTGACACATAACTGTGTATGTGGTACACCAAATGATCAAGACTCCTTTACTTCTACATTAATGGTGGAAAATGGCCTTGATGTATCTACCAACGTAGAGGGTCTAAAATCAAAGCATAGCAACTGCAAAACATCATATAATAAGATATTAAAATAAATAAACANATATATATATATATATATATATGAAGATCATAAATATGGTCAAGATGCTAAAATCCATGAATATCTCATGTCCACTAGCCTCCATTGGCTGATAACAAATATTACCGCAACTCGAGAATCTACGAGGCTCACATGAACACCTACTCTATCAATGTGACCTATCCCGGTTGCACTCTACTACAAGGCTTGAAGGTCCATCCCCTATACCAACGTAACCTATAGGAACCTCTTGTTACAAAAATCCCATGTTGGAATAGGCTCTGAGTCAAGGCTCATATCGATATATGTGTCTACATGATGCCTTCCATGATGGGAGGATGTTGAGAAGTGGGGCTAGGCCTTCTCCTAGGAGGACGAGGACCTAACACTGGGTCATGCCTAGTATTATCTCTTTCCTATGAATAACCATGAACCACCCCCTGTAATTCACCAATGTCAAAGTAGTTTACATGGTGACTCAACATAAACTCTAGCCACAATTTCCTGATAAAGTAAAGAGGTACCTCCCTAGTAGAGATTTTTCAAACACCATAAACCACCTATCCATGAAATTATCCTTAAATTATTGGTGGATGCACCAATCCATAGCAATATTTTTTTGTTGATCTCTAAGACTATTAAAGTCTTGAAAAAATAATCACAAGGAATAATCCTTCTACATTTTTAAAGAGGCGGTACTCCTCTCTATGAATAATACATAGAATCAAAATAAAACCCGAGAATGGACCATGTTTATTTTAATAAAAAAAACACTCATAAGGAAAGAAATGAATGAGAAATGAATAGGCTCTATTCCAAAGAATATTTACAATATTACACAAGACTTAGGAATATTGTACAATACTGCAATATATAATAGTATAGGAATCCTCACAAGAAAGATTTCCACTATAACATAGAGTAGAAAATATTATTTGAAGGAATGAAAGTAAATGACCAGATATGCAGAGAAACTAAGAAGATAATTCATTAAAAGTATGAAAGAGTGATGGACACACACTTTAAAATTCAACTTAAAACACGAAGTATGGAAAATTAGTAGTCATGTATCCCAAATAGTTCTCTCGAAACCTCGAAAAATATACAGTTATCTTAAAAAATGTTTATAATATTCATAAAATTAAAATAAATTTGTCCAAATGGATTGGTATTGGGGTTCCCATGGACCATTGAATAGAATAAATAGATAGAATAAATAAAGTGAAACAATTATAAATCGGTCTTAGGTTTTCAAAGATCATGAAACAAATAAAACAGAGGAATTATTAACTGAGTGAAAGAAAAGTAAAGGAAGGCCGAATGTAAAATATTCTTGAATTACTAAGAAAGAAATGTTATCTCTTTTTCATGTGTTGAATATTGATGCATATACATTTGTGGAATTGAATTTCTTTGATGTAACTGTTGGATCATGTTGTCATTGATGCCAATGGTTTGATTGATTGATGTCAAAGGATTGATTGATTGATGATTCATGTAATATAATATGTATTTTCCTTGATGAGAATGCATAGATGAAGACGGATCAATGAGTTGTCATTAATACATGATGAAGATGGATCGTTGTGGTTTCATTGGTATATGATGCATTGTTGGAAAAAATGTATAGATGACTCATTATTGTTTTATCATGATTGATAAGGGGCACAAATGGATGAACTCCAAAGTGGTCCCATTACGGTG
>SNQJ01S0024538.1:88474-99185 GCA_010110895.2 Picea sitchensis | reverse complement strand
TGGATTTTCCCCTAGAGAGAGCCTTTATTTTTCTACATTTTTGGCCTCTTCAAAATTTTCAACAAGCACAGTTTTGTCATGTCTCCTAATGAACATGTCAATGGATGTGTGTAAGGCAAAGGTATAGTATTCCACAACTAGAGATTCAACATGTTTATCATCAACAAACAACTTATTGAGGATGGTTGTAAAAAATTGGTTGAAATATTTAATTTTCTCTTTCTTTTTCATCTCAATAGCAATAAATTCCTTAAGGAGGGTGGCAGGGGTTTTCTCTTCACCAGATTTACTAATGAAATATATTTCAAAAGCATTCTAATTCATTATGGACCTAGCTGGTAGACAATAGTACCAATTAGATGCTTTATTTTCAAATGTATAAGAGAACAATCTACAAATTACATACTCATGTTCAATTTTCATGATCCTCGTGACAAGGTAGAATTGTTTTATATGGTCTTTGAGGATGCATGCCTTATCCAAGTCAAATCGGGGTAGAATTATTTCGAGGTGATTTGGTAAATCATGTGGAGAGCTTGCCAAATTCAAAGCTCACTGTGACTTCCATGCAGGAAGATGGACTTGATTACCAACCATTGGATAAAAGATTGCACTGATGTTTTCATTTAGTTTGGAATCAGACGATGAAGAGTGAGGTGAATCAGGAGGTGTCGATGGTATTTGGTATAATAGTTGAGGAATCTCTTGCAAAGTGAGTTCCACTAAATCTTCAACATAATCAACAAGAACCACTGAGGGAGCTTCGTGTGGTTGGAGGGACATCACCTAAGCAGTAAAGGTACTACAAGTATCTCTCCAATTTGTTTCAATAAGGCTTGGGTGATACATCATACAATGTTTACTTCATTTTTTGGGATATTAAATAATGACTCGGTAGGTGAATCAACGTTCTCAAACACATGGTTCTCGAAGACATAAGCTCTTGATTAAAAAAATTGGAGTATAATAAAAAAATAATTCTAAGATTGAGTGTCATACACAATAAATATAAGAATGTTCATTGTGGTAGGATTTAACCTACATTTTTCAATGAAATTTAGAGTGATTGAATCCAATATACTACAATTTTCATGGTACTTATTCGTTATATTGCATACATATCAATGTTATGCACATGGAATATAGATAATGATTAACATAGATGATTGATGATGACAAGAGTGATTTGGAAAAATCAAAGGGTATTGACAACTTTTTTAACTTATATGTTTTTCTTTTGCATCTTTAACTATTATCATTTTTTTATTTTATTGAACTCGTGTTATTTTATTATGTTTTACAATTCATTTCCTTATTTGAGTAGAAATTTTTTCATTCTATGTTGTATTAAAAGTTGAAATTTCCCTAGGGTGGAAATGTCTCACTTATTTACAGGGAGTTCAATCAAATTTTAATGTCAAATTCATTTCATTTCCTTATATGTGTAGCTATTTTTTTTATGTTATGTGGTATACATGATTTTTCATTTTCATATACATGAATTGTTCTCTCATGATTATTGTGTTGTAAAAAAGACTTATACTATTCATGAATCTCATGAATGTATAATTAATAATAAAAATAAAAATAAATGGGGAGGCAAGTGCATGAGCGGTGCTCTTCAACCCTAGAGGAAATCAATTAATGGAGTATTCTTAGAATCTAGGAGTCATTACCAATAACAAAGCAAAATCGTATGCTTTGTATATTGGCATACAATTGGCAAAGAAGAGACAAATCAATTCTCTCAATATAGTCGGTGACTCTAAAAACACATTTATATATTTTATCAAGGCCTCCTCTCCAAACAATACAAGCCTAAAAAATTTAGTGGATAGCATTAGAACAACTTTGCATGGTCTTCAGGCACAATTCTATCACATCCTCCGACATCATAACATTGTTTTGAATACCTTAGCAAACAAGGCCATTGGGTTATCTCCTAGTCATATGGGGTGAATGGAGAGGTGCTTTTGATTCCCCCTCTATAAAAATGATTGTGTCCAAGTTTTATAAAATGATATTGTCTGTGGTAAGCTCTCTTTGTTGTGTGGAAAGGATAAACCCATTTCTCATTTTGATCATTTCACTCATGCACTTGGCATCTGTCATAAAGATTAATGGTTTAAATCAATTAGCTTGTGGTTGGATCTTTCACGGGAGGAATTTTGTATAGTGTGGGCTCATGTTTGCAACTATTCTGATGGCTCTGGAGCAGGGGAGAGGTATGATTATTATGGAGGAAGGTGGTGAGGACGGAAAAGTACATATCTACAACCTAATTCAGGAAGGTATCATCAACATCACCAGAGAGATGCATGGCTATCTTGTGAAGGATAATTCAATCATGGATAAGAAATTACGTCACATTGGAGGAAATGTGAGTTTAAATGGGAATAAGGTTTTCTATGTTTTTTTGAAAAACAATATTTTTAGTCTTTCTTGGAATCACCTAGGTTGTTTGTCACCTAGTCAGACTAGGCCATTTGACAATTCCCATGAGTATTCAACAAGATTGGGTTCTGTCACAATTGGTGGCCCTAATTTGGTGAGTGAATATGGAGAAGTTAAGCCAGGCTCTAGAAGGTACTCTACATAAATTTTTGTGTGGTTTATTAAGGTATTGAAGAAACCAAATCTTAATGTTCAATTTCATCCCTAGTGAATTCTCTTGGACAAAGAAACTATAGGGATTAGATAGAAAATGTGGATGAGGAAATGGAGGCTAGCAATGAGGAAAGGAAAATATTGGCTCTCAGAGTAAATTCTCTTAGTTATACAACAACTTTCACTCTCGATTCTCTCATTCAGGATCATGTTCTCATCAGTTAGCTTCATGATGAAGTAGACTTCTTGCACCTTCATCTAGTTTCTCTTCAAATACAAATAGCACATAGGAATGAGGAACCTGGTAATTCAAATTCGGTTTTAGGACAAGCAGGAGGAGACACAGTTGAAGTGGGAATTTTTTCGGACCTGAATGCTTCTTTAGAAGTCGATGAGGAACAAGAACAACCAGAGAATGATCATGCTCCGGAAAAAGCCAATAATACTTAGTGTATATTTTTTCTATCAGTATGTATAATTGGTATTTTTTTCCAAATCTATGTAGCTAAAAATAGCAGTAGTAGTAAGATATGGACAAGGGATAGATGGAAGATAAACAACAGGTTGGTAGAAGCTATGTTAGAGATGGAACTATGTATTTTTGAGCTCTCTTTTTTGTATCATGTGGTCTAGGCCACACCTTTTTTTCATATTAATATAAATCCACCAGTTCTTATGAAAAAAAATGAAAATAATAATAATTAAATTAGTAATAGTAATAATAATAATAATAATAATACTCTTATCCTTTAAAAAATTCATAATCATTTATTAAAAGCCAAATTACAATGTGTATATCCTAGATAGCATTGTCGAGGATATTTTACAAGGAATATCATATCTATATCAAAATCAACACAAACTCAATTGACATCCTCATCAAGTATATTCATTTACATATCATAAAAAGATCATTCCTGGTAGGAATGCATTCACCCACATTCTCAAAACTGATTTCCCAAACTATCTCAAAATATAGGATCATACTTTACATCATTTTATATTTATAAAACATAAATAAAAAGATAACAATAGGATTGCCACAAATGGAATATCCCTCGTAGATCTACAAATGCCTCATAGAAAAGAGGTGTGTATATGTTTGGAGGGTCAACTCCCAGGAGCTTCTGAATGTGCCAAATACTAGGATCCAACTGCAAGCCAACCATTGATAATCCATATCTGACAACATTCTTCTCTTTGTATGTTTGAGGAAAAGAAATATGATTAAAATCAGTTTTTTAATTTTGGATCTCCTCAAAGATGGGCCTCAAAGGAAAATTTTCCAAAGCACTAATACCTCACATCCAATTAACCACAAGCATAAACTCACCAAATATTTAAATTTGTATAGATCCTTTTTTAACCATGAGCAATAAAATCAATTTTAAAGCCATAAGTTTAGCATAAATATTTGTACCCCTTCCCAAACCTAATTCAAATTTAAAAACATGAGAATCCTTCAGAAAAATAACCCAACTTGCCCCACAAACAAGTGGGCCCCCTTGGAAAGCCTCATCAAAAAATGCCCAAGCAACATATTTGTCAATGTCTTCCACAATAATCAACCCTTGGTTTTTTTCACCCTTTGACTAGTTAAAGCTATGAAGGATAAACAAACTCTATGTAGTACACTAAATTGGAACAACAAACCTATTCTTAAAATGATTTTTGTTGTGAGCAAGGAAAATCCCTCAAGAAATAAACAAAGGAAGAGCCTTGAAATTTTTTTAAGCAATATTACTACACCAATTTTTCAAATTGTCTTCAATAGAATTCTCTCTCCAACCATCCTTTAATCATGTGAATACCCTCGACATATTTCCAAGCCTAATCTTAGTATGTATGTGATATAATCACATGATGCATAATTTCTTCATGGAATTTGCATAGAGCACGTCTACTAGGACCATGCCAATTTATTTTATGCAGATTATCCCATGTAAGAACCTTGTTCTTGAGACATAGCCACATAAAAATTTGGGATTTTAATGAACATTTGAATTTCTAGATATCTCTCCACCACCAAATAGGATCACCCAAATCACCCCCATCACACGTATATCCCTTCCTTGGTGTGTCTACACCTCTTGGAAGATTCTTTGACCAGATTAGTTCATCATCTACATTTTTTATTATAACATGACATTCCCTCAAAGTGTTAATTAAATTTCCCCAAGTCACCTCATCACCACCTCCTAACCCAATCATACTAGTTAGTTTCCATTCCTAATTCCACACAAAGGTGATCTCAAGTAAGCGACCTTGCTCATAAAAAAGTAACCATTCTCATGAAGACTATTAATTAATTTTATAGGCAACCTATAACCCTCTTCACATCCAAACCAAGGCTCTTCACCAAGTTTGACTTTAGTCCCATTCCCAACCCTTCATATAAGCCACCTCCCAATCATTATAAAGGTTAGTACTATAGCCTTCCATATAAGTGATGCATAGTTAACATTCTTAGAAGGATTCCTAATTCATTCTTTAATTGTATCATATGCAATGTACTTTTGATAAACTGCCTAACATCAAATACTTTTACTTGATATCAACCTCCAAACACACTTTGCAGTCAATGGTTTACCATAAATGTGTATATTTTCAATTGTGTACCACCCATCTCTTTGAGGACAACTATATTTTTCCAGTTAACCAAAGGGAAGCCCCTTTTATCCCTCTTTCCAAACCATAGAAACCTAAATATGATTTTCCTTATCCTCTCTAAAACTCCCTTGGGAATAAGACTAAAGACATGAAATATACAAGAATAACTTCAAAGATAGATTTGACTAAAGTAAGCATTCCTCCCCTAGGCAACCATCTATTACACCAAATAGATAGCCTCGTCTCCACCTTTGCAATAATTCAATCCCAATACATCTAATCTCATAATAATTTGGCTTTAGATAGAATCCAAAATACTTTATGCCAACCTAAAGATCAATCTATTGAAATGGAAACAAATAAGAAAAGTGTCTAGCGTCATCCTCATTTAATCCCATATAAGACATAGTGGATTTTCCAATAATAATTATCATTCATATCAGTACAATACAAATCTAAAATGTTGTTAAGTTTTAAGGCATCTCTCCTAGTTTCATCACAAAACAAAAGAATGTCATCAACAAATAGTATATGGGGAAAAGAAAGTGTTCTTCCTATCTTAATATATTTGAATGAACCAATCCTCTTTGCTTCAATTAATTCCCTACTCATCCCTTCTAGAACAATTAAGAACAAGAGTGGAGAAAGAGGAAACCCCTATCCCGGTCCCTTACCATGCCTAAAAAAGTAGATGTTGATACATTGATAAGAACAAAAAATGACATTGAAGTGACACAATTGATAACTAAATTGATAAAATGCACACAAAAACCCAAATGAAGCAACATCATCCCCAAATACAATTAGTTAGCACAATCATATGATTTAGACAAGTCCACCTTTACCGTTGTAGTTGACAATCTTGTGGTTTTGTGGAATATAACCCATGCTAGTCCATACCATTTGCTTCATGAATTGTATGCCCGATAGAGAACCAAATTGTTCATGGGAAATCGAGTCAAATAATAATTCACCTCCTAGCTATAATTTTGGAAATTATTTTGTATATACAATTGCATAATTAGATAGGCTTGTATTCCTTAAAGAAAGTAGGATTATTAGATTTTGGAATAAGATAAATTAAGGTTGTGTTAAATTTTTCTAACATCTTCCCCAAAGCTCTATATTCTTCAATAGCCTTGAATAAATTATCCTCATTGACTTCATAAAACCTAAGAAGATTGTGTCATATTGGAGATTGTGTTATTTTGGATTATTCCTCAATATCACCCTAAAAGGTTCCACTCCTTCCTTAGCAATATCCTCAAAACAAAAGTGTTCAAATTTATCCTATGATTTCAAACTGATGAAAATGTTTGGTGTTCTCATCACCTTTGGATAGCCAAA
Source organism: Picea sitchensis (assembly GCA_010110895.2). Taxonomy (NCBI): domain Eukaryota; kingdom Viridiplantae; phylum Streptophyta; class Pinopsida; order Pinales; family Pinaceae; genus Picea; species Picea sitchensis. Next base: position 92,621 of record SNQJ01S0024538.1, on the reverse strand, counting down.
GAGCCCTACTCTTGAGTCTCCAAACAACCTCCCTATCTACAATAATTATTTTTTCGCATTCTAAAGAGATTTGATTGTATTATTATACACTTCATTAGGGTTCCCATCCATCTCCTAACTATATAGATCTTCTAATTGATTCTCCTAACAATGCATTATTCATCATTTTCCATCTTTTAGCATGCCCACTCAACAACAACTTGTTTGACTCTTTTTAAATTTGCTCCAAATGGAATACATGTTGATTCTATAAATGACCAATCAAAGGGAACCCATGTCTCCCTTACTAACTTGAAAAAATCATCTTCCTCCAACCATGATGAATTAAATTCAAAATGGTTGTGGGGTTTCCTTCCTACCCTTTCCATTTCCAACAAAATTGGAAAGTGATCTGATTCATCTCCCACACCTACCCACTAGATAATCTAGATTTAATCATCAATGAAGGATTTTGACAAAAAGAATTTTTCCAACCTCTTTGCAATCCTATCCTCATCAACCCTCATATTTCTCCATGTAGGTTTGAGATTCATTGATTCAATGTCATATAAACCCAAATATTCTAACTTCCTTAAAAAGTAGTCAAATAAAGGATCAATCTCAACAGTGGGACCACAGATTTCTACTAGACCCAATGAGAAATTTAAATCCCCTCCAATAGTCACCTTGTTTTTTGTAATCATATTCACTGAGAATATTTTGTCCCATAAACTACTATATATGTGTATGGGCCATAGATGTTTCTTACCTTCCATTAAGTGTTACTAGCACTTTATTATTTGTGCAATTGTGTACATGTTCTTGATCGCCACATGAAAGCAAGTTGATATTGATTTAATGTTGAAAATTAAAACACAATGTAGTAGTGACTAAGAAATTACCCATTAACCACTAAAAAACTCACCAATAATGGATAACCCACTAACCACTAAACGAGACAACACTAATAGATAACCCATTAACCATTATCCATTTACCCACTTACACACTCACTTGTTAATACCTAAACCACTAGCCCTTAATTAATAATCTATAAACTCTTAACCCATTAACCAATAAACTCTTAACCCATTAACCACTAATATGCTAACTTACTAACCATTAACCCACTAAACAATGACCTACTAAACTCAAATCCACTTAACCCTATACTATAAGTAATTAATTGTGTATAGGTATCTAATAGATTATTTAATTACATATCTATTTGAGTCTTACATTGATTTCTTAATATATTCTTTGATAAAACCCTTTATAAAATTAAGGACATGTTTATGGATGTTTTCATGGACTTTTTGAATCACATTTTTATGGACTCTATTTTATATATTACTATAGAATTAATTTTAGACTTAAAAAAACATCCAAAATTGGACTCTATTTTATATATTACTTTGGAACTCGTTTTAGACATCCAAAATCGAGTCCATTGGTTGCAAAAGAGGCCATCTAAATAGGGCATCGAGGAAAATATATCTCGTGTACTTTTTTGGACTTCACTCGCCCAAAATTTTGCACTATAATGAACACTTCAAGCGAGACTTTCCTTTCCTTACATAAGGGATTGAATATACCAGTGCCTAGATTGCAATTCTATTTTGTACACTTAATAATTGGGCTTGGTTCTTAGAGTTAACAAAAAGCGTTGGTGGAAAGCAAATCAATAGAAACATAAGTTAAACAAAAATTGCAACATGATTACGGTTCCTTTGCGTACAATGGATATGATTTCTTCGATAAGTAAGGAAGGACCAAAGCTAAAAGAACATTCTAGAAAGTGTTAGTTGTCTATGGTGCCATAATACATGAAAGGGATTCTTGATTATGGTGCCATAATACATGTGTCATATGTCGTGAGCATTTTGACACACCAAAGTTTATTAATACATGTGTCATATGTCGTGAGCATTTTGACACACCATAGTTTATTAAAAATGAAACATTTATATAGATAATGACAACTTTGTTCAGCCACCGTTATTTTTTTATTAATACAAATACATAATATTTATTGTTTTTTTTAAAACTATAGTGTTCCTTATATACCACACCAAAAAGGTGTGATAGATAAAAAAAAAAAGAGAAAAAATAGAATAATAATGAAAATATTGTTTTTGTTTTAAACTATAGTGTTCCTTATATACCACATCAAAAAAAAGAATTGAATAATAATGGAAATATTGGTTGTTTTTTTTAAACTATAGTGTTCCTTATATACCACACCAAAAAGGTGTGATAGACAAAATGAATAAAATAATAATGGAAATGGATAAATGCATGTTTCATAGTAGGAATCAAATTCTTAACTTATGGATTGAAACAATTAATAATTAATATTGTAGTATACATTCTAATTATAACTTCAAATATAACACATTAAAAAGTATGGAGTGACATTGAACCCAAGGCTAGACAGTTTAGAACCTTTGTTGTGAGGCATATGTAGTAGGAATCAAATTCTTAACTTATGGATTGAAACAATATTAATATTGTAGTATACATTCTAATTATAATTTTAGAAGTTAAAAATACAACACATTAAAAAGTATGGAGTGGCATTAAACCTAAGGCTAGACAATTTAGAACCTTTGTTGTGAGGCATATTGAGATATGTTTCATATGGTGTCATATTTTGTTCGAATAAATTGATTTTTTAGGGAAGAGGAAGTTGAATATTTTAGTCGTTTTATCTCTTGAAGAGGTGTTTAACCTATTATAGGTGTGAAACCCTAGTGCACTTGGAAAGAAGTGCTTGAACCAAAAATGGGTGATCTACTTGATTTGTTGTTTATTTTCCTTTGAGGTATACTTTATATTTGTAGGGATGACTATTCTCGGTCTCAAAGAGAATGACACATTAGGATGTGCTTCCAAGTTTACACCTAAGTAGAAATACATGTTGTAAATGTCGAAGAGCTTGAAATTTGTGAGAATGTTGAGAAAGAGATCAATGCACATAGTGATCCAAAAAAATTGACTTAGCGTAATAAAAAGGAGACCAAGGCAAAGAGAACCATTCTTGATTTGGTGAAGGATCATTTCATTACTCACATTACATAGAATAATACCAACATTGTTATATATGATGTTTTTATTACATTATATCAAAGGGTGAACAATTCTAGGAAGATGCTCTTAAGAAACATCTCTTAGCCATCTACATGAGGGACATAGATTCAGTGTTTAGCTTCTTGGGAAGGATCATAAAGTTGAGAGATCAGTTGGCTTCCACAAGGACAAAAGTGGAGAATAAGGAAATGGTGCCAATTGCCTTGAATATGTTTACTTCATCTTGGAATCCCTTTGACCAAGGTATTTTTTCTCTTGAGAAGTTACCATATTTTGAGAAGCTTTAGGATGACTTTATGCAAGAAGAGACTATGTTAGAATCCAATTCAGTTAAGCAAGGTGAAGTAGAAAACATGGCCCTTACTAGGAGGATGGACAAGGGAAACAATAAAGGACCCAAGAAAGGTAAGAAGGAAGAATCAAGTCAAGTTAAGAAGGATTTTAGCAATGTTAAATGGTTTAGGTGACACCAAAAGGGACATTACACAAACCAATGTCCAAATAAGTAGAAAGGAAAGGCCGAGTAGTAGAGATAGGTTTCAAGGAGTTTAGAGAGTGTAGTTGGAGTGGATGAGTTAGTATCCTAGCTTGAGACCACATTCTCCATGTTGTCTTGTTTATCCACCAACAATGTGTGAGGTGTTCGGTGGTATGAAGATAGTGGGGCATCGAGACATAAATTATGGAAAAAAAATAAAAAATCTTTAGCATGTCTCATGAGTAGATGGAGGAATGAGTGTGAAGTTGGGTGATGATTCCACTTATATTATGAAAGGATTGAGCTTCGTTTCCTTTTGGATTCCATCAATTGATGTTCTTGAGTTGGATGATGTTTTCTTTGTTCATGGGTTGAAGAAAAATATTCTTTCAGTTTCTTGTATGATACATTTACATCATATAGTTTATTTTGAACATTAATAGTGCACTATCAATTATTGTAATCTACTTAGTATGAGGAATTTGGCTAGAGGTGTACGGGGTGGTGGCCTTTATAGGTTAATAACTAATCCTATGGCACTTGTACATGAAAGTGGGATATTGTGAGAGTCTTCTAGTTTTGAGGTATATGTAGTGCATG
>SNQJ01S0024538.1:34329-71198 GCA_010110895.2 Picea sitchensis | reverse complement strand
CTGTTGAAATTATATTTTTCCTTAGATATGGAACATGTCTTACCTCTTTCAACAACCAATGGTTTCCATTTCTTTTCTTTATTTTTACCTTTCCCATTCCAACAATTTTTCATGTTGCATCATCACCCAAATGAACCTGTCCAAAATCACCTTGAACATAATCTAGAATTTTTTTCCTATGGGTGTGGCATGAAATGAAGCCCTTGAATATACTACCCAAGACTCATAAATATTATCTACAAAAATAATCAAATCATCTTGTAACACATCACCTACTACATTTGCTTCCCGTTTTTTCTTCTATTGTCCATCTCTTTGTTTCTTTGGAGCTCTGTAGTCTTTATTCAGATGTTCTTTCTTCCCACAATTCTAGCACTCTATCTTTCCCAATATTTATTTGGATCTACCCTTCCTATAATTCCCACGGTTTCCTGAGCCCTTTCCTCTATCCTTTTGTCTTCCCATGTTCTCCATGTTCAACACATTACCTTATGTCTCACCTGTGATTTTCCGTCGCATTTCCTCCATAAGGATAACACCAACAACAACATCAAATTTTAAAGTGTTTGACCCAGAGACAGAGTTACTTACATCCATGACCAAGTCATTCCATCTTTCTGGCAATGAGCACAATATTAGAAGAGCCCTGACCTCATCATCAAAGTCCACTTTTACAGAACTTAGTTGATTAGTAACCATATTAAATTCATTTAAATGATCTGCAACAGAACCGCCTTCTAACATCTTCATATTAAATAATATCTTCATTAGAAATACCTTATTGGATGCTGAGATTTTTTCATATATTTTATCCAATGCGTCCATCGGCTCCTTCGTTGTCTTTTCTTTTGAAATATTGAAAGCCACCGACGATGCTAGGATCAGTCGTATCATTCCTAGATCATTTCTGTGAAGAATCTCCCATTCTTCGTCCTTCATGGTCGTTGGCTTCTTTGTTATTCCACCCAATGGTAGGAATAGATCCTTCTGATACAAATAATCTTCCATCTGCATCTTCCATAACTGGTAGTTTTGGCCATTAAATTTCTCGACCCTAAACTTTCAATTTTCCGCCATTTCTCCCACTCGAACCAGAAACCCTCTTTTCATGCGAGTTACCTTCCGCTCTCATACCATTTGTTAGAAAAATAGGATCGTAGATCAATAAAACAAAAAAAATGCAAAAATAAAACACAGAAGATACACAATACAATAGAGACACAGATATACGTGGTTCACCCAGTGTGGGCTACATTCAACAAAGAAATTGTCAGGTCATTCCTTTATTATTATCCAGCAAATGAAGGGATACAACCTACAACACACCCGTTGTAACTTCCTCTTCTCTCTCTCACAATCTCCTCACCCAGAATATAATATTCACACTGATACATATCCACAATACATTTCCATCATAAAAGAGGGTTTCCTTCTAGGGAAAAAAACCCTAACATAACTTCTACTATCATATCTATGACCTTATAATGAACTGTCCAGATTTACTATGAAATTACAATATACATTTATAAGGCAATTTTTCCTTCGGGGGGCCGCTTGCCCCCGGACCCCGCAGGGGGGTAACCCCCCTTGCACTCCCCCTCATGGAGGAGTGTACATTCTTTTGGGGTGTAAAGTCTTCATGGGGTATAAACACGATTGAAAACAAAGACCTATGAATCAGGAAGATAATCAGGCTCCACAACCAGCAGTGCTCAGTACTTCACCAAATTGGATCTACGTTCCGGCTACCACTAGATATGTATGAAAGAAGAAGACATCCCCAAGACTGCATTTCGCACTCATGAGGGTCATTATGAATTCTTGGTAATTCCCTTTGGATTGTGTAATCCCCCTTCCACTTTCAAAAGTCTTATGAATCATGTCTTCCATCCTTTTCTTCGTCATTTTGTCTTAGTTTTCTTTGATGATATTCTCATCTATAGTAAAATTTGGTCATCCCATCTCTCCCATGTGAATCAAGTTCTCCATCTACTCTTTAAGCACCAAATTTTCCTCAAACAATATAAATGTGTCTTTGGTGCCTCAGAAGTGGAATACCTAGGTCATATTTTCGGCAAGGATGGTTTCCAAGTGAACTCAAGAAAATTAAATCTATGCAAGATTGGCCTCTCCCTAAAAATCTTAAGAGAGATTGTGTGGTTTTCTAGGTTTAATGGGATATTATAGGAAGTTTGTTTGAAATTATGGAAAGATTGCAACTCATCTCACTTCCCTCCTTAAAAAGAATGCTTTCACTTGGGGTTCAGATGCAGATCATTCCTTCCAAGCCTTAAAATATTATATGTGCTCGACCCATGTCCTAGCACTCCTAGACTTCACAAATACATTTGTATTGGAATGTGATGCTTCCAGGAAAGGAATTGGAGCCGTCCTCATGCAAGATGGCAGACCCTTGGCCTTCACTAGCAAACAACTTTCAGAGTGACATTTGGGCCAATCCATTTATGAAAATGAAATGTTAGCTATTCTACATGCTATGGATCTATGGCGTCCTTATTTATTGGGTCAACAATTCCAAATCAAAATTGATCATCAGAGTCTCAAGTATTTCCTAGAACAACAAATTTCATCCCCGACTCAACAAAAATGGGTGACCAAGCTATTTGGCTATGATTATGAGATCATTTACAAGAAGGGAAAGGAAAATGTAGTGGTCGATGCTCTTTCTCAGAAACATGAAGAAGACGGGTCCCTTTTCTCCCTCTCCTTCATTGTACCAGATTGGCTCCAAGCTATTCATCGGGAATGGTTGCAAGAACCCATAATTTCTAGCATGCTCCACCAATTGCAACAAAATTCTTCAGTTTCTCTAGGGTACTCTTGGCATAATGAAGAGCTTCGCTACAAAGGTTGTTTTTTTTTATGAAAGAAATCCCAACTTAAATCCAGAGTGCTTTCTGAACTTCACACCTCACCCGTAGATGGGCATTTAGAATTTACCAAAACCTATGAACAGTTCAAACGTTCTTTTTTTCTGGGAGGGTATGAAACAAGACGTCTGCACCTTTGTGACTGAATGTGAGGTCTTTCAATGCAACAAGGAAGAAACTGTCAAATCTCTAGGCACACTCCAACCACTTCTGATTCCCCCCGCTATTTGGAGAGATATTTCTATGGACTTCATTGTAGGATTACCTAAATTGGTCAATAAGTCACCCATCATTGTGGTCGTCGATTGTCTCTCCAAATATGCTCATTTTTGTGCTCTTAAACACCCATTCACAACTACCACAGTGGCTCAAACATTCATGGATAATATCTCCAAGATTCATGGAATGCATAATTCTATTGTCTCTAACAGAGACCCCACTTTCACCAGCAATTTTTGGCAAGAATTGTTCAAGCTACAGAGCACACAATTGCATCTCATCACTGCCTATCACCCCCAGATGGATGGCCAGACTGAAGTTTTCAACAAGTGTTTGGAAACATATTTGAGGTGTTTTTCATCTAAGTGGAAAAATAGGTGGGCTCAATAGTTACCCCTAGTTGAATTGTGGTACAAAACCTCTTACCATACAGCTACTCGCATGACTCCTTTTGAAGCAGTCTATGGCCAAAATCCTCCATCATCTCTCTCCTATATTCCAAGGGTCTCGAAGGTTCAACCTCTCGAAGGTTCAAGAGGTTGACATAAATCTTACAGTCTGTGAGGCTATTCTTCATACCCCCAAAGGTAATTTGGTCATGGCTCAGAATCGCATGAAGCAACAAGTCGATCAAGTTCATTCCAAACGCCATTTTGTTGAAGGGGATCATGTATTTCTTCGACTACAACCTTATAAGAAGACTTCACTCAAAGATCAACATTGTCAAAAACTTGCACCCAAATTTTATGGTCTATATATAGTGCTCAATCATGTGGGATCGGTGGCCTATCAGTTAGCTCTACCCAATCAGTCGAAGCTTCATCCTATTTTTCATGTTTCCTGCTTAAAGAAGGTTATTCGAACTAAGTTACAAACTCAAACTAGTCTCTATGAGTTGGATGAAGAAGGTTCCATATGCTTGCAGCCACAAGTAGTCTTGGCCCAGTGAGAGCATCGTCTCCATCAGTGCACCATTTAGGAATTTTTATTCCATGGAAAGATACCCCTCCAAAAGATGCCACCTGAGAGTTGGCCACCATTCTACAACAATTCCCTCATCTAAAGCCTTAAGGACAAGGTTTATCTTCAAGGGGGAGGGCATGTTAGGGACCTAACCTCCCTAACCCCTCACGTAGGTAGAATAATATAATTCCATGTAATAAAGGCCAATATTAATAAGGCCTATCAATAAGGAAGAATAAGTCAAATGTAAGAAGACCTAATAGAAGCGTCCACTTTTAGAAGGATCTTATTCTAGATTGTTCTTTTGAATAGATAGATTTAATATAAATAGAAGTTGAGGGTATGAGAAATATTCTCTTGGATATTATTGTAATAGATCTCTGCTATGTTGGAGGTTGTCCCTTCGAAGAGGCAAGTGAACATTGCTATCAGTAATCAAAGTGCTCATTCTGGTGTTATCATGGTATTGTTTTAGTATTATTCTCGTATTGTTCCTATTATATCATTGTTTCTTTGCCATTTCTAGCTAAAATATTTATGTTATGCATACAATTTTATATCTGGAATACTACATGGTTAGTGTTATTTGGAGGTTCATGATGTAGTGATGTCATTGTAATTTTTTGAAGAACCTTTGGTGGGATCAATGATTGATTTTGAGACTGTTAAGAACCAAATATCAATATAGCATAGAAAAACCTCAGAATAAGTACTCAATGCCTTGAAAAAGAGATAAATTCAAATAATAAGCCTCTTCGAGAGGGCAACCTCCTTATGCCCACATAAATGTAAAATTACAAGATGATTCAAAATGAAAATGTCTCCTTGGTATATATAGGAGACTAGGAGGTATAATTACAACTAATGGCCTAAAGCCAACATAAATAAAATAACATTACTAATATAATATGCCCCAATTAAGGGGTAATGAGCCACTATTTAGGGTTAACATACCCCTTCCTTGAGACAAGTGTTGTCCAAAACACTTGAGTAACTCTGGATGATTCTTGTATAAAGACTCATCTTCCCAAGAATTGAATCTTCGGCCGGTATTTTCCTCCATTTAATGAGATACTTCTGAGATGGATCTATTCCTCATTTGGAAAATTCTTGTCTCAATGATGGCCGGGCTCCAATATTATTTTCTTCCCTCGTCAAGTTAAACGGCTATAGTTTGAACAAGGATCTTGTCACCTATAACCTTCCTTAAGCTGAAACATGGAAGCTGGGTGTACTCATGAAGATCACGAGACAACTCGTTGTATGCCATAGTACAATATTTTGCAACACCTTATAAGGTCCATGTAGTACTTTGGTGATAATTTATTATCCTTCTTGGCTTCTTGAAATCTGTTTGTATGGTTGTAGTCTTAAAGCACCCAATCCCCTACTTCAAAACTTCTTTCCTCTGATGTTGATCGCTTGTTGTTTCATACGATTCTATGCCATGAATTAAGATTGTCCTTTAATATTTGGAGAGAACTTCTTGTTGATGCTTGATGTGATCTTCCACTACTTGAACCTTAGATTTTTCTTTTAGAGAAGAAGCTGATGGAAGGAGGGTGGTATCCATAGAGTGCCATAAATGGTGTCATTTTTGTTGCGTTATGAAAGGTGTTATACCACCATTACCTTAGGGTAACCATTTGAACCATTTGTGTTTGTTTATCCGGAGACAAAGCGAAAGGTAGTGTTCGGACATTTTGTTCACTATCTCGGTTTGTCCATCAGATTGAGGATGATAGGATGAGCTATGAGCCAATTGAGTACCCAAACAAAAAATAATTATGTCCAAAATGTCAGTGAAGATGGGATCTTTGTCACTTACAATAATCTTTGGGCTGCCATGTAGATTTTGAGCTGTCTCCATGAATACGCGAGTTAAGAGCTGTACTAGCTTTGAAGGGATCACGAGAGTGCACAAAGTGTGTGTACTTGGTCAATCTATCAACAATCACCATGATGACACTCTTTTCTTCAGACTTAGGTAACCACAGCTGATGAAATCATGGAAACCTCCTCCCGGTGACTTGGGATGGCTAATGGTTATGGGCACGGGGTCTTAATTGTTTCCACCTTATTTTGTTGTAAACCAAACGATACATACAAACCTTTGAACATCATTTTAAAGGCCATCCCAAAAAATTCCTTCTTGACCCTATGGTAGGTTTTTAAAAATCTGGAGTGCCCTCCTCTTTGGAGAGGTGTGCAATTCAATAGTACCTTTTGTTTGAGTTGGGTTCTTACACAAAATAAAAAGCGATCTTTGTACCATAGTGAATCATTTTCCATGTAAATCTATCGGATGTCTTTGGAATCACATTGCATCAGGATGAGAGTCCACACTTTTTCGTCATTCTTCCATTCATCCTTGTTTCTATTATCCAATCGGGGTTGGATGGTCGAGATAATGCTTACAAAGAAAGGCCTCAACATCTTCATCCTTCCTTGAGAGTGCATGCATACAACATTTTCTTCACTTTTATAGATGATTTCAAAATCATAACCCAATATCTTAGTTTCCCATTTTTGTTGTTCTTGAAGATAGTCTTTGTTCCAAGAAGTATTTAAGACTATCATGATCTGTTTTGACCTTGAGGTGCCTACCTATTAGGTAAGGGCCATTTCTTCAATGCATTTAGTATTGCCATCATTTCTTCTCATAAATGGGTTTTGTGTAAGTCCTTTCCCTTGGTGAATTAGACTTTCAAAAGCCGAGGGGCCTTCCTTCTTGCATTAGGACAGCACCAATTATATTTCAGCGTCACATTCCACATTAAAGGTTTTGTGAAGTGCGGAGTGGTCAAGGCAGGGAGCTTTGCACATCACCTCTTTAAGTTGTTCAAGATTTAGTTGCCTCACAGGAGTCCATGAAAATACATCCTTCTTAGTTAGTGTTGTTAAAGGTGTTTGTATTCTTCCATAGTGTCGCACAAAACTTGTGTTAGTAACCTATCAAACCAAAAAATCCTCTAAGATTCTTTAATGTTTTAGAGATAAATGAGTCCATCATGGCCTTAATCTTTGTTAAGGTCTACCTTGACACCTTCATGAGATACAATATGACCCAAATACTCTACCTCCTTAACTCCAAATAAACATTTGGATGGTTTTGGCATATAGTTGTTGCTCCTTTAGTAGTTGTAGCTCCTTGTCAACATGTTTCACATGATCCTCCCAAGACTTGCTATAGATTAGTATACATCCAAAAATAACAAATTTTGAAGGAAGGGCTAAAATGGAATTCATCAGCCCTTGGAATGTAGAAAGGTGCATTTGTAAGGCCAAAGGCATGACCAAAATTCATAATGGCCTTCATGAGTTCGAGATATTGTTTTTAGGGATATCTTCTTCCTTCATTCAAATCTAATGATACTTTGAATGAAGATCCAACTATTGAAATAGATTTCTCCATGTAGTTCATATAACAATTCATCAATGGCCGGGAATGGGGAACTTATCTTTAATAGTGATCTTGTTGATCTCTCATAAATACGGACACTTACGCCATGAGCCATCTTTCTTAGGAGCCATTACCCTTTGGTGCAGAGTAGGAACTTTTGCTAGGTCTAATAATGCCAACCTCTAGCATTTCTTCAATAATGGCTTAATTTCACTCTTAGGGATGAGGGTGTTTGTATGGCCCTAATGTTAGGAGAACACTCCAGGAATAAGGTGAATATCATCATCATGATTTGGTGGGTGGAAGACCTTTGGGAATATCTTCAAATACTTTTAGATGCTTATCAATTATCCCTTGGAATCTAGAGGAATAGATGGCTTAGATGTTTGAACTCTGAGTGAGCATAATTGTGCAATAACACCTTGATGCCTTTTTCAATAATTTTTGTCATGCCATTAGAGCTTATCACCTTCTGAGGGTTTCTGTGTGATACCTCTTAACTCAATTTTTTTCCTTCCAATGAAAATTTCATGAAATTTCTTGAAAATTAAAAGCCATTGTTCTTAATGATTGTAACCATTGGATTCATAGCACAACATCAACACCACCCTTGGTATAGCAATCATTGGACTATTCATTACATATTCCCCATAGTAAGATTGATCTTATTACATTTTCACGGAGAAATTGATAGTTCCTCCCATCTGCAATCATTACTTGAAACTTCTGGTCTTTGGATATACAAAGCAATTGAGATCTTTGGCTGGTATAGTGAATGAAATTATGAGTATTGCCGGAATCAATTAGGACTATTACCTTTTTCTTTTGATATATCAGCCGATCTTGAGGATTTGAGGAGTGTGGGTAGCCAATGCATTACATGATATCATGGGGTCAACTCTTCAAATGAAATTGATTCTGTTTTCATCTTGAGATGGTTCTGTTCATGTTCTTGTTCTTCTTCCTCTTCACAATCTATGTAGAATAATTTATTCTCACCACACTTGTGTCCCTTCCTATACTTGTTGTCCTGATTAAAGCATAAACCCTTTGCTTTCTTTCCTCCAATTGTTGAGTGTCAACTACGTAGGTTGAGGTGTTTTAGAAGAAGGGCATTATTCTCTCTATAGATCTTAGGATTGGTCCTTCTGGTATCCATAGCCATATTTTTACTTTCAACATTTTCTTCCACCTTAAATGCATTCTCAATGGTTGGGTTCGCAAAGGCGACCTCATGTTGAATGTTATCTCTTAAAGTTCCTATGAATACATCAATCAAGTGTTCATCACGGAATATTTGTTACCTTATATTCAATCTTTGGAAGTTCTCAGTATTATGCAATGGCGAACCCTTTGCTTGAGATTTATCAATTGGCTAAACAAGGTATTGTTCCTTGTATCCTCATAGTATGCTATCATTTCTTTTGTGAAAATTGTCCAAGTGAGTGATTTGAGAGAACACGACCATCTATACCATACAAATTGATTGGAGTTCTAAAATATAAAGAAGCAATTAAGTACCTTTGTGTATGTGGCACATTATGTAGATCAATTGCTCCATCTAAAGTATCCATGTGATAGGGTCCTTGCCATCAAACTTCCTCATATCGATCTTAGGAATGTGGTTGGTCTTCAACCCAAAGTTAAGGTTTATCAATCTTGATTCACCTTCCTTGTCCTCATCATGAATTCCATTCTTGATTCACCTTCCTTGTGTCCTCATCATGAATTTCATGGGATACATTTTCACTTTCAGGTGTCCTCTCTATTACGAAATTTTTCAATCCTTCCATGAAACCATCCATCTTTGCCTCCAACTTAGCTTTCATCTCTTGTAGTTCATCTTTTGTTACTATCTTCTTTTGTAAATCATTTATGTCCATACGCATTTCTTCGCCTTCATCAAGACTCCAAGTAGGATTATCTGGAGGCTTATTTGGTGTAGAATTTCCCTTTTTGGGTGGCATGTTGGCCAAGTATCACTTTTGAACCTTGATATTGAGGTGGTCCTGCTAGACAATCTTTCTTCTATTGTATCTCCAAAGTTTTGTCCCTTCTGGGTATGAAACTTTATTTTTTGTAGTTATCTGATATTTCTTCTTTGTAATTCCACAGGTCTGATCAAAATTGGATGTGCCAAGTGGAATTTACGGTAGCCTCCCCACAACTTACTGATTTTTATCCTTTTCAGGAGATCTCACTTGTATAGTGTGCCTCGCACAAAATAATTGATATAAAATTCTGAAACTCGTACCAGAAATACTACAGACTGTCCACTATCCAATGAAACTAGTCTCACTCAATTTGGATACTCTAGGAAGAATTTATGATTGTTTTACCTGGAACAACTTCTTGAGACTAGTCAATAGGACTAGTTAGATACCCTATCTTCCACAGGGGGTATCTCCAAATGTAAGATGACCTAGAAGTTGAAATTTTTAACACAGATACCTTACTAATGTCTATGAATATCATATGGATTTCAGGGTATGAAACATTACAGAAACAATTTTATAGTGACAATTCCACAATGACTCAGTTCAAGAAGATTCCAGAACCCTATATTGCACAGGTTGTATCTCCAAACGTATAAGGCCTCGGGAGCTGAAATTTTAATCCAACGTACCTTGATCCGTCTACTAAATACCCTCCAAGCCGTTCCTTATGAAACGTTATATAAAAAAAGTTATAGCAAAAATTCCAAGGTGTCTCAGATGTAGCAGCGAAACCCCCAGACCTTGAGCTCTGATACCATATGTTAAGAACCAAATATCAATATAGCATAGAAAAACCTCAGAATAAGTACTCAATGCCTTGAAAAAGAGATAAATTCAAATAATAAGCCTCTTCAATGGGGAAACCTCCTTATGCCCACATAAATGTACAATTACAAGATGATTCAAAATGAAAATGTCTCCTTGGTATATATAGGAGACTAGGAGGTATAATTACAACTAATGGCTTAAAGACAACATAAATAAAATAACATTACAAATATAATATGCCCCAATTAAGGGGTAATGAGCCACTATTTAGGGCTTAACAGAGACTACAATAGATTCAAATTTGTAAAAGGCATGTTCAGTTGAGATTTAGAGGAAGAAGATTGGTGTTGGTGAAAACACTTTCCTTGCAAAGGACTGTTATCTTTTGTATTTCTTTGATAGTGTTTACACCATATTAGGGGTTCCTTCAAGTGATATGGAGTGAATGGTGAAACCATATTCCTTTAGTTGTATCTTAGACCTATTGGTTGATGACATTTAGAGATATTTGTATAGGTAGTTACTTGACCTTGGAATTGGTGCTATAAGTGGCACACTTCTTGAGGAGGTAGTTATCTTATATGGCATTGGTATCCCTTACATGGAATTCATGTTGGGAAGGTGGTTTCTTACATGGGAGGTGGAACTACCTTGGTGGATTGATTTGTGTCTCCCAAGTGAGGATAAGGGGAAAACAGAGTTGATTGAATGATTCAATATATGTTATGGTGGAAGCATATAAAAGATAGATTACCTAAGAAGAAAAAAAGTATAAGAAACCAAACAAAATCAATTGACAACAAATAGCAATACCATTTACATGATGATGTAAGCTAGGAATTTATAACAAAGAAACCCAAAGGGGAAAATTCTAATGCTTGTATCAGACATGTTAGGATGTTGGTCTTCAAAGTCTATAAGCAAAATCCCAAATAGAGGTGTATTGAGTCAATAGTTATGCTTACAATAACATAGATAGAGAAGGGTTGAATAGAGTGAAGATATTTGAACCCCTTTCTATTAATGCTTACATACATTCATGCATTTTCTAAAGAACTCTTGAGTTTCCTACTCATTACATCTCAGTTACAAGATAGTTACAAAACTAATTGAAGAAGAACAAATGACTTCTTTATAGTTTTTAGTTAGAAGAATGTGAAGAGACATGTGTTTCTATGTCAAAGGTGTCTTCTTGATGTTTGTTGATTGTTCAAGATGTTGTTTGACATATGTTGATTAATCAAATTCCACTAAACATGTAGGATTATTGATCCTTGTAGAAGGATGCATAAGTTGATGAAGTTGAGGGTCAATTGAGAGGTCCAACCAAGGAGATAATTGGGACTATGCACTAGTTGATGGGTTCTAGATGAAAGGACTCGACTAGGAATATGAACTATTCAATAGTTTTATTCAAGCCTTAGGATAGATCAGAACTTCCCCCTTAATCAGATTTCCTTCTTATGCAGATGAGAAAAATTGTGTGCCAATTCAAAGGTGTTGTGTTGTTGGTTGTGGAGCCTGATTATCTTCTTGATTCATAAGTCTTTTTTTTCCAGTCGTGTTTATACCCCATGAATAATTTACACCCCAGAAGAATGTACACTCCTCCACACGGGGGAGTGCAGGGGGGGTTACCCCCCCTGTGGGGTCTGGGTGGATGGACCATCCCCTTGGCTGGGGGGTCCGGGGGAAAGCGGGCCCCCGGCGGGGGTTCGGGGGACAACATTCCCCGATGAGGGTTTGGGGGCGAAGCTCCTGAAGGAAACATTGACTTGTAAATGTATATTTTAATTTCATAGTAAATATGGACCATTCATTATAAGGTCACAGATCTGATGGTTGAAGTTATGTTTAGTTTTTTTCCCTAGAAGGCAACCCTCTTTTATGAGGAAAATGTATTGAGGCTATGTATCATTGCGAATATTGAATTCTAAGTGAGGATATTGTGAGAGAAAGAAGAGGAAGTTACAGTGTGTTTGTTTTAGGTTGTATCCCTTCATTTGCTGGATAATAATAAAGGAAGGACATGGTGATTTCTCTGGTGGACGTAGCCCACACTGAGTGAACCATGTATATATGTGTCTCTATTGTATTTTGTATCTTTTGTTTTTTATTTCCACATTTATTTTTTTATTGCTCCGCGATCTTGTTTTTCTAACATGTGTCACTTTCCCTCTATTGGGAGTTGTCCTACTTTGTCCACTTTAAACAAGTGGCTCATAAACACCTAGATGGATGTATTCTTAATATTCAAGCTAAATTCGGTATGTTCCCACAATGGTGGAAAATAGGGTCAAATAAAATCCAAATTAAATACTAGATGTAAATCCAGGTATGGTGGAATGTTGATCTTAAGCGACATTTTCCCCAATTTTCTCAAGTATGGTATAAATACAATATCACAAAGGATTATTTTTTCTATATGGGCCATTGAATCTTTCTTTATTTGGACGTGACTGTAACTTGAACCTCGATTTGCAATGAATAATGAATATGATGCTTATCGTGTTCAACCTTGGCTCTTTCACTAGCTCACTACAACATCTTGTGTGCTTGTTTTTTAATTTAAAAAACCTTGTCTTTGAACTTGAGTGCTTTGTTAATGTCTAGTTGTTCATGATTTGTGTCAGTAGAAAGAGTCGGTTGGTCGACTAAATTCGTAGCTGTTGAGGGATCAAATCCATAACAAACTTTGAATGGACTCCTTCCTACATAACTATGTTAAGCTCGATTATATCTATGCTATATATATGGGAGACTCTCATTCCATGACATGTGATGCTTGTGGTTGTACTTGTGAAACAATTGTACCACCATGTGATTAAGAACTTTGATTTTTCCATATATTTGAAGATGGAATGTTGTTGACAAAAATAGTTATGTGTCAAGTTGTTTCTAGAGAATTTTCCAAAAGATGTCGATAAATGTAGAGTCATGGTCAATGACAATATTATTCAGTATGCCATAGTGTTTCTAAACATGCTCGAATAAGAGATGAGCGGTTGTAATCTTCTTTCAAGGTATGAGGATATCCATTTTAGAGAATCGGTAGACCACCACGAGTATTACAACATGATGGTGATTGGTGACAATATGTATAGTGAAGTCATCCATGGAGACAGACTCCCATGGTCAATCTGGAATAGGAAGGGTGCATACAAACTCTGTCGATAGTTTGGTAGCTTAGTGATGGAAAAAACCATGCAAGATTTGATATATCTAATGATCCAACTTGAGTAGAGACCAATAAAATTGATTCTTTAGTACTGTATGATTTTTTTCTACTCCAAAGTGGCATGTTCTTTTGATGTAGTGTGCATCCTAGATAATCTTATGTTAGGTCTCACCTAAAGGTACACAAAGTTTTCCTAACTTATAAAGAATGTTTTCCTTTAAATGGTATTAAATGTCAATCGACCAACCTGTATAGAGTTGTTGATATATTGAGGTGAAATCATTGTCTTCTTCATACAATTAAGGCCAAGTAACTATGTCATATCCATGCATAGTTAACAATGTAAAAAGTCCAATGATTGGTGGTCAACTAAGGTAATCAATTCAAGGATTGGATTTTGCTTTCCTATGCTTAATTGCCAACTAAAATTATTGTAGGTAACTAATCCACTTGAATTGTTGTATTTTCTACAACTTAGATTGTGAAAGAGTGAATTGTAGAGGCTTGTGATCAATATGAAAGATATTTATTTGTGATCAATATGAAAGATCATTTATTTTCCTAGAATGTAATGTCTCCATTGCTTAAGTTCTTGTGAAATGGAATATAGTTCTCTTTCATAAGTCGAATACTTATGAACAATATCATTGAAAGTTTCTGAATGGAATGTTACCAAGTGACCTACTTGAGTTATCATTGGACCCATAGCATAATTTGAAGCGTCGGTCTTTATTTCATGTGGATGATGTAAATTAGGGAGCATGAGCACTAGAGTTGTAAAAAACATGTTCTTAAGATGTTCAAAATCTTCTTCTTGTGCTATTTTCCATTTGAATGTTGTCTTTCCACCTCCATTTAGTCAATTGATCATTGATCAAGCAATGTGGCTAAATCCTAACACAAATTTATGATAAAAAACTGCTAAGCCAAGGAAACTTTATAACTCATGAATGCCTCTCAGAACAAGCCAATACTTGATGACTTGAATCTTTTATGGGTTGGATCAAATGCCTTTGTATTCAATCACATAACCTAAATATTTGATACTCTTCATTGCAAAAGATAACTTTTCCAATTTTATGCAAAGTTTATGATATCCAAGAGTGTTAATCACTTGTTGAAGCTACTACAAATGTTCATCCCATGATTTGTTGAAAATCAAGATGTCATCTAAATAATTGAATTACACAGTCACCTACAAAAGGTATAACAACATCATTTGCATATCTCATGATAGTAGTAAGTGCATTGGTTATACAAAAAGGTATGACTAACCATTCAAACAAGCCTTTGTTTTGAACGTAATTTTTTTAGGACTCTATAGGGATTTGATGATGTCCCAACTTGAGGTTTAGTTTGGTAAAGAACTTAACATATTTCAAATAATCAATTAGATCATCTATTCTAGTGAGAGGATATTGGTTCTTTATTGAAATTTTATTGAGATCGTTGTACTCAATGCAAATGTTCCATGTCTTGTAACACCTTGTTTTTCCCAGCTTGTAATTAATCATTAATTATGATTACCATGCTATGGCAGGTGAATGATTTAAATCTATTATTGTTTATATTGCCAATGATTGATTGTGGGGGTGAAGCCCTAAAGTATTGGCCATGATATCACTAGAGGATAAGAGAAAGAGAACAGTAGAGAGGGTTCATTATGTCAAAATGACCCAAATTCTATTTGTTAGAAATAAATAAGCCTCATCCTGATCCCAAGGAGAAATCGGTTAATGAAAGAAGGACTAGTGGTTGAAAAATCAACTACCCCCTTAAATGGAAGCATGGAGGGTCTGGCTAAGGAGACGAAAAACTGTCAGCCCAATGTACCATAGAGGGATTTTTTTCTTGCAGACCTAGACTGACCCAAGTTTCCTTCTCACAAAAGGAACATGACAAGTTCAAAACCTTCCCGAGGAGGAGAAAGGCGTGAAGCATATACACACGTAGGATAGAAAAAAAGAGAGAGATGCACTAGGAAGGGAATACACGACCAGGAGGAACACGTGAAGTTCTCCAAACTCGAAGGAAGAACTACATGATAAAATAGTTTTGGTTACGGGAGAATGGAGGAAATGGATCCCTGAGAACTTGCATAAGACCTGGACTGAATGAAATATTGTGAGCTTGATGTTGAGGGAGCATCTGATAAACCTCCTCGAGGGCATGACAAAGAAAATATCTCTGAATAATGGAAGAAATTTCCTTGGTGATGTCATGGCTTGGCACGAGGGTGGCCAAAGCGCTAAGATTGAATGCCTCTGATCCTACAGTTGGGTGGAAAGGCGGACACCCACAGTCAGTTAATTGGCTGCATTTTGTAATAGATAAGTATTCTCACACCCTATAGAACCGAATTGTAACAGTAAAATAAGGTGGAATATCCCATGAATGTTTCAAGGATGTGCATGTTTGTTTGATGACTTGATTTTATTTCTCTTCATTTTTCTCGGTCGTGTGTTTAAGAAATTAATAACCTATATGGTCGAATATGATTTGTATACATAATTACTAGAGCCTCATGTAGTGGCTCGAATTAAAGGAAAAAAACTGTGGTTTTTCTAACCATAGGCCCAATTTTGATATGTGCATATTTACACTTAGAGTCATTGGGATCTCCTGAAAAATGGGTATCTTAAGCTCAGAAGAGGTAGTGTGAAGGTGTGCAGAACCTTGACAAGATGTGTAGGGATTAAGAACTCTTTAAGTTCTAAAATTCTGGGAGAAGCACAAGGAGTATTCTCACACCTCATTTGAAGTATTTGCAAGCTCATGAGGTACAACTCTTCTAGAATGCAACCGAGGGTTGTACCCTTCAGACCTTTCACCTGTGTGACCAAGGACTCATGCCCATGTCCTTAAAAAATTCCCAGCCAATATTTAAGTTTGTAGCCCATGAGGATTTTTAGGAGGACCCATATGACTAAGGTATGGGAACCTTGCACTAGTCTGAATGGTGTTAAGTTCTCATTAGATTCAGAACTCCAGAATGTCACAACTTCACAACCCCAAAATCCTTGAATGTCGGAGTCATGAAATGTTGTGATTCGTTGATATGGAGAGTCTGTTAGGGACCCTTCTTGACCGTCTGATCCACCAGTGAAGGGTTTCTTGTATGGTACTTCGGCGAAGTCCAACTTTGATAGAATAGAGTTGTTGTAGCGCCAAAAACCCCGAACGTCGGAGTCACGAATTAAAGAGAGTCATCGATCTGGAGGAGCTTCAATATCACTCATGATTGTTGGATCTACTCCACGGTCAATTCAGATTTGACCTACTCTGGGAGTAAGGAGAGGATTACACCATGAAACCCCCAAACGTCGAAGTCACAAAGCGATGAAGGCCATATATCTCAAGTTCTACGTGGATTCATCTTGAGTGTGAGATCAGAGGGTTTGGAAGGTTTTCATTTCAAGGTGATGTGGCATGATTATGTCACCCAGGGAGACATGGACCCACTTTTGATGTGCCACGTGTCACTTGGATTTACGTGTATTGCAGACCCTATGTGCCCATTAACATGTGACACATGTCACCCTATGAAGGGGCCACGTTTCATCACTGCCTCATCCGCATATCACACCTGGCACTCACTGGTTGGTCCATCTGGCAAGAGGAGCACGAGAGTGTGCAAGTTTCATGAAGCTCTGAAGGCCAGAGTAAATCCTAGTCATTGGCGTCAGGACTACGTGGCGATGGATCGAGTGTGGTTCGGAGTTCGAAACTCTGGGAGATCTAAGGAGTGTTGCACGTTGGGTCGAGAGTTCCTAAAGGCCCAAAGGCTGGAGTAGATCTTGTCCGCCCATTGTATAGTGCACATGGACCATTGATCAATTTCTCCACGTGTTTGGAGTTCGAAACTCCAGAAGGAAGGGTGGTTTGAGGCAAGGAAACCTATGAAGGTTGAAGTTACGAAGTGACATGAACCATTGATTTGGGAATACTTCAGGATCCCTCTTATCCATTGGATCTAGACTATAGTCAACACTTCGACGAAGTCTTACTTCAGGATAATGGTGATGTCATGACATCAAACTCCCTGAATGTCGGAGTTGTGAAGTAATGTGGATCGTCGATCTAAGGACCCTTCAGGATTCCTCTCAACCGTCCGATCAACTAAGAGGAAGGAATCATGTACAACACTTCGGTGAAGTCCTACTCTAGAAGGAAAGGAGTGTGGAGCAGGTAGAACCCCCAAAACATAGGAGCTGCAAAGTGACAAGGGTCGTAGATCCATGGGTTACGTCGACACACCTTGACTGATGGATTGAAGGGCTTGGGATGCTATCAGTATGGAGTGATGTGGCACAGTGACGTCATCTAGGGTGACGTGGACCCATGATTAACATGCCACATGTCACATGGATTCGTACGTTTTGTAGACCCTATAGACCCATTAATATGTGACATGTGTCACTCACTGAAGGGGACACATGTCAACTCTGCCCTACCACGTATCACACCTGGAACTCACCACTTAGTCCATTTGGTGGGAGGAGTATGAGGGATCCACCTGTATTTTCCCTCATATATAGTTCAACATCACGTGCGAGAGTGGACCCTTCGGGAATTTAGAAATTTAGGACTCCGGAGGTTTGGAGTGTTGTGACAAGGATAAGTTGAAAGGCCTGAAGGTCGGAGCCATGTGGAGAGATTTTGGGCTCCTTCGGGAATTCGAGAGTTCAGAACTCTAGGAGACTTGAGATTCCCTGATAGCCTATGTGTTAGACAAGGATAAAATCCTTCTATTGGATTGGATGGTGGATGGACTTCCATCCTAGATATAGGAGCTTGAGGATGGTACTGTGAGGTGGATCCACGTGGGTACCACATAACCTTTGACCAATGAGGCTCACAGAACTTCGGAAGGGAATAACGTTTGAACCAGAGCTCGGGTTGGATCATGGAGACAGTGGTTGGAAATATATTCATGATGAGAAGAATAGGATGAAGACCTCGGACAGAGGATCTGAGATGATGGAGGAAAGATAAATTTTGATGGCCCATCCCTTAAAAAGGCACTTAAGGGGTTGGGTGTGTTACAAATTGGTATCTGAGCATGGCAATAACACTTGGCCTGCTTGGGCTCATGAACGAGTCGTATAAAAAAATAATATTATTGGAGGACTTTAAAGGGTGACACCCTATCTTACCCGTTCCTAAGATACTTAGTTAAACCTCTACCAAAGAAAGGAATGAAACCTGCTATTGTTGATAGATGTTTTGGAAATATGCATTGTATGTTGCTAATGTTTTGGATAAAGAAGTTGACTTCACTTTGTAATTGTACATGTTTTTGTACAGCCATAAGATTAGGTTACCAAGGCTAAGATGATCATGTTAAGAATATTATTGTCGAACAGAAATTGTCTTCATAAGTTCCTTGAGTAGAAGGATGCAGATTAAAATTCAATTGGTATTTTACCCAACAAGATTGAATCATGCTAGATGGTGGTAGAAGAAGACTATCATTTCTTTGGGAAGTGATAGCCAATCCTACAAGAGTAGGATTATATTGATGGGCATTGATAAGCAATACTTGGATGGAAAGGATCCATAGCAGTAATATTTATTGATTCAATAAAGGATTAAACCTTGTATATGTGTATGATCTCTCATGATTAGAGGATTGATGGAAATGGTAAGGTCAAATCACTTGACCTATAATGAATCAAATGTTGATAATATTGCGGCCTATTTACTTAGTACGATAGGACTGTAAGGATTTATGAGAGATTGATGTAAGGTCTGGTCAAGGAGGTGTCAAACACCTTTGGATGACCAATAGATCATATTGACATCCAGAGGTGGATGGTATCCATATGGATATGGATTGGTATACTTAGATAGATATAAGAGTGAGTTTAGGAAGATATTCCCTTGTAAAGATATGTTGACCAAGAGTGAATTGAGGCATGAAGAAGAGACTAGAAGTGGTTATCTTATTTCCTTGAGTGACACAATGAATACCCATTTGAATTCTGAATTATAGAAGGTTTTTACAGTAGGAAGGAAAAAGGTGACCCTTGTTGGTTATGTCCATGTAGAAGGGGTAACATCAGTATGAATTATAACTGTGAGACTAGTCATGTGAGTGACTATAATATGTCACTAAAGAACACTAATATTAAACTAAAATATCAATGAAAAAGGGGTGCAAGAGATGCACCTACATATATGTGTATACATGCTTAAAATAATAATATGACTGCAAGCCCTCAACTGAGAGGGAAGCTCAGTGTTGATTTTCTTTATGAGGTTTGTCACAAGGATGGCAGCAATATCCTTGGGAGGAGGATCTGGAAGTTTGATATGTCCATGTGCATGTATGACATGGAAAGAGTGCAAGCAATGAGCTTGCATGATGAATGTTTGGCTATGTTTGTTTATGTTTGAGTGCATGGGTTTAATGCATTGTGAGGCTTCTTGATATGAATACATATAATAATACCAATTAGATATGAATGATAATAAAGGTGCAAGTGATTCACATGTATGAATATACACATACAAAGGCACAATATGATTGCCTTGATGAGTGGAATGTGAGGCAAGAATTTCACTTGCCAAAGTTTAATGAATATCATGGATGCATGGTTGACTCCATTTTGAAGAGTCATGAAAGTTTTGTTCTGAAGGATAGCTTGAGGGAAATGTGTTCCATTCCCTCAGGAAAGACTAATATAAATAGATGAAAGAGTAAGGGAACAAGGATGATCTGTTGTTATGATAAGAGGCAAATGAATATTCCTTTGAAGAGCACATGAGAATGACTGTGAACAATCATGACTTAAATTATTTTAATAAAAAGATGTATGTGAGATGCAAAAAAAAATACCTAGGGAAGCTACACATAGGCTTATGATTATGCATATGGTTAAGTACATCATGGATGTAAGTAACAAAACCAGAATATTCATGGATATATAATTTGGATGCATGGCAAAGATGCATGTTTATATTTCTTATGGAATATTTGGTAAACAGTTGCAGTTAACTCAAGGTTGAGGCCAACACAGATAGTGATGGATATGCAATAAGGAAGTTGCATGCTGGAGGGGTTTCCTGTGGATGAACTGTGTGAGGACGTTATTAAGAGGACAGAGTCACAACCTTAATGACTGTCAAGAATTAAGAAGTGAGCTACAAGCTTATATATATATATATTGAAAACATCATGTACGGATAGAAGACTAATAAAGCAATGTTGACCATTCTGACTAACTGAAAATATAATGTGCATGATGCACAGGTTCATGATCCATTATGAACAAAAGTTTTCTATTAAAGCATGTTGATGTATCCAAAAAGGTTAGGTTGAGGCCTAACCATGGCTGCTCAAGGAAAAGAGCAAGAATATTCCAACAAGGAGTAAATTGCAAAAGCAGAGAAAGGGGAAAAGGAGGAACAATTTTCCCACCCTAAGAACTCTGAATTGCCTACATAGTTGTAGGTCTTAGATGAGAAGTTGTGAGAACAAGTACAGCTGGAAAAGGGAGAATGAATAAATGAGTATGTTTGATTGAGTTGGATTGGTTGAAACCATTTAAGAAAAGGAAGTGAGGCCTTAGAAATAACTCAATTGGGTTGAAAGTCCCAGGCTGTGTAAAAGGAGTTGGAAAAAGGGAAGCACACTTCTCTTTTCTTGTTGTGTATTATGTTTTTCTCTGGGATGGGAAAGATGGTACGCTGATGAAAGTAATTATTTTGACACCATAGTGAGGTTTGTATTATTGCAAAAATAGTTGAGAATTGTCTCTATTGCATTCATGAAAACATTAAGGATAATGTGATGAAGAGCATAGAGATATGCTAGAACATATCTGAAAATTGTTTTATTGGTTTAAAAGTTACAATACTTGCACTTTTATTTTTACATGACGACTAACATAATTATGATGTACGTCATGTATAGAGAGAAATTGGAACTGTTGAGAGAGAGAGTTGCCAATGATGGACAACCTCAAGCAAAGGATGACTATGAGCAGGTTGTTGTGGAAAGATTGTTGAAGGGACTTTAGAAGTCCCCCGGAAGCACCATTGATAAGGTAATATCAGAGAGGGTGCCAACAACCATAACATGTATAAAAAGTGTTCATGCCTATGTGGCACAAAGTATAAAGGGACTGGATAAGAATCCCTTCTGAAATGTTTTATTGTCTTAATGTTATGCACAAAATTTTGAAAGGAAGTTGTATGCCATGGATACCCAAGTAGGGTATGATTCAGGAAGGAGAACCCAAATGATGGAGGTGTGAACCTCTGGCAGTAAAGACTGATTGTATGATGAATAGAAGCATTTGGTTTCTTTATCATCGAATTTTTGTGTGTGTGAATTAATCTTTGTGTGTTTAAGAATTCTTGTATGTTACGATAACCAAATGTTTATGTTCCCAAATCAAGGTTATAACTCTCCTTTAGATAGACTGCAAGCGCAACATTGTAGGAATCCCTTTGATCAGATATAGATCAAAATTGTGAAGATAGCAAAAGAAAACCCTGATCAAATCAGGTTAATCAAGAACCTGACAGAGGAGATGAATGTGACCCGTTCATCGGAGGGAAACCCAATCTCAATCATCAGATTGACTTAAATATCCAATGGATTTAACGGATCAAACACCAATCGTTCGATTATATCGACATTCGGGAATCATTGCGGAGCACGAAGGAGAATTTAATGAACGTGCTAGTTCACGGTCCGCAATCAACCAGCACAGTTGATCTCATCGGGGTGAATGATCAATGGCCACGATTAAAATATTCGGGCAAGAAATTTTCAGATTGCGAAGATTGAAATATTCGATAAAGGGCGAGCACATTGGGGTTCCGCAATCACAATGAACCGTCGATTTGTGAACGATCAGTGGGTGAACCTGCAAGGAACCCATGCATTAATGTTGTGTAAACTCGTATTGTGACCGGGTTATGTGGGTGATTTGCAAGTCCAGTTTTTAATTATGTCGACATTTAAGAAGGCTCTTGTAGGGTTTAACTTCAACCTTGCATCATTGTAACCCTTGAAATAATTCATGAACTGATATGTCTACATTAACCAATCCAGGAATGATTGGAAACGAAAGTGCTCATAGACAACACATTGATTTAATGCATTGAGAAGATGCATGTGGTAAAAGAATGGGGAATATATAGGATTGCCCATTGTGGAAGAAGTATCTTCCAGTACTCTACAAAGTTGTATGATTGGTAAGGAGATAAATTAGGTGACCCTAAATGTTGGTACCCTGATTATCGGTAAGGAAAGAAATGCTTAAAGGAATTCATGTGAAACTTTGATTTTCATGAGTGGTGATTTGAGGTTGTGGTCGATTCAAGAGAAGAAAATATGGTCCTACTATAATAATAAATATGGACAGAGAAACCATATGGTAATAAGTGGGCTGATTTCCAACACCCCTTGGCAAAAGTACCTGACATAAAATATAATAATTTAAAACCATGGAGATTGGCACATTGATTAAAGTTATTTGATATCTGAATAGTATTTGGAAAAAAATAGTATGTTGAAAGGATGCATACATAAACAATGATATAGATCCTTTTGTTTTGTACCCTTGCTTAGATGAAAATGACTTGGATTGTTAGTATGCATAGTTTTGAAAATATAAAGTGCATGAAAACTAACAATTTGTTTGGTTGAGGATTGTTGAAATTGCAGGAAGAAAAAGGTCTTGGATATGGCAGTATAGTAAGACCATAAGGAAGACGAATTGTCTGCTAAGCCAAATTGCTATGGGAAGGAAATACCCATGTTTTTGGATCTAGTCCATGTAGGGAACAAATCTGAAAATAAATATGGAATTGAAAAATCTGTGGGTGACAGATTTGCAATAAAATTTTGAAATTAAAATTTATGATGATATCTCATAAAATTTTGTATACCTGTGATATAGGTGAGAAGAAAAAGATCTGTCTAGAAAGGACAGATGAAGGCTATCAAGTTGGAAAGCATGAAATACGGCTATTGTTGGGACAAGAAAAATTGTGGTAAGCCATGATCACCCTAGAACATGTTGTGTTATGGAAACACAAGCGGGAGGGACGCCTCGGCAAAGCAAGTCTGAGGGATGCCTCGACTTTAAGGCTCAACGAAGTCTTTAGAGCTCTTCTTGTACGAGAAAACATTGGAAAGGAAAAATGGATCACCCGAGGGACTATATAGCAGAGAAGGGGATGCCTGAGCCTAGGCCTGGAGGGTGAGTGATCGCAAGGAAGAGGATAATTTGATCATCCTCGTAAAATATTGATTGGTATCATGCACACAATGTGTATGTACAGGAAAAATAGTGAGACAAAATAACAAGACATCCATGTGGATGCAAATCCATGAAATGCACAGATAAGTAGTGTGCTACATTATGCAATTTTTCCTCCTGAATTTTGAACAAAAGTAAAATGATTTTGCATGAAATTGTGATTAATATGCTTGTTGTCCAAGATTATTGAAGGCAAATGATGAAGGCCAAGAGTTTGAAAGGAATTGACCCAGAAGGAGGATCAAGATTTATGAAGTAGTTGAATGACAGAGGCATGACAGGTGTTATTGAGAAAGAACACCGAGGATGGTGTTCCTTTTAAAGGGGAGGGGATTGTAACACCATGTTTTCACCAGCTTGTAATTAATCATTAATTATGATTTCCATGCTATGGCAGGTGAACGATGTAAACGTATTATTGTTTAGATTTCCAAAGACTGACTATGGGGGTGAAGCCTTGAAGTACTGACCATGATATCACCAGAGGAAAAGAGTGAGAGAACAGTAGAGAGGGTTCATTATGTCAAAATGACCCAAATTCTCTTTGTTAGAAATAAATAAGCATCATCCCAATCCCAAGGAGAAATCAATTAATGAAAGGACTGGTGATTGAACAATTGACTACCCCCTTAAATGGAAGCATGGAGGGTCTGGCTGAGGAGACGTAAAACTGTCATCCCAACGTACCACAGAGGGAAGTTTTTCCTGCAAACCCAGACTGACCCGAGTTTCCTTCTAAGAGAAGGAACATGACAAGTCTAGAACCTTCTCGGGGAGGAGAAAGTTGTGAATAATATACACACACAAGATAGGAGACGAGAGGGAGATGAACTAGACAGGGAATGCGTGACCAGGAGGAATGTGTGAAGCTCTCCAGACTCGAAGAAATAACTACAGGATAAAATATTTTTGGTTACGGGAGAAATGGAGGAAATAGATCCCTGAGAACTTTCATAATACCTAACATGAACGAAATATCACGATCTTGATGATGAGGGATCATCTGATAAACCTCGTCGAGGGCATGACAAAGAAAGGATCTCTGAGTAATGGCAGAAATTTCCCTAGTGATATCATGGCTTGGCACGGGGGTGGCCAAAGCGCTAAGATTGAATTCCTCTAAGCATACGGTTGGGTGGAAAGGAGGACACCCACAGTCAGTTAGTTCGTTTCATTTTGTAATCGATAAGTATTCTCACACCCTACAGAACTGAACTGTGACAGTAAAATAAGGTGGAATATCCTGTGAATGTTTCAAGGATGTACATGTTTTTTTTATGACTTGGTTGTCTTTGTCTTGATTTTTCCTGGTTGTGCATTTAAGCAATTAATAACCTATATGGTCGAATATGATTTGTATACGTAAGTACTAGAACCTCCTGTAGTGGCTCAAATTAAAGGAAAAGAACTGTATTTTTTCTAACCATAGGCCCAGTTTTAATATGTGCATATTTACACTTCCATTCATTGGGATCTCCTAACAAAGGGGTTAGTTAAGCTCGAGAGAGGTAGTGTGAAGGCGCACAGAACCTTGGAAATATGTGCAAGGATTAAGAACTCTTTAAGTTATAAAATTCTGGAAGAATCACAAGGAGTATTCTCGCACCTCATTTGAAGGATTTGCAAGATCAGGAGGTATAACGCTTGTATAATGTAGCCAAGGGTCGAACCCTTCATACCTTTCACCTATGTAACCAAGGACTCATGCCCATGGCCTTAAAAAATTCCCATCCAAGAGTTAAGTGTGTAGCCCATGAGGATTTTTCGGAGGACCCATATGAATAAGGTCTGGGAACCTTGTGCTAGTATGAATGGTGATAAGTTCTCATTAGCTTCGGAGCTATGGGAGTTAGAAACTCCAGAATGTCAGAATTTCATAAACCCAAAACCCTCGAATGTCGGAGTCGTGAAATGTTGTGAGTCATTGATCTGGGGAGTTCGTTAGGGACCCTTCTTGACCGCTCGATCCACCAATGGAGGGTTTCACGTATGGTACTTCGGCTAAGTCCCACTTTGGGAGAATACATTTGTTGTAGCGCCAAAACCCCCAAACATCGAAGTCACAAATTAACAAGAACCATTGATTTGGAGGAGCTTCGATACCACTCGTGACTATTGGATCTACTCCACGGTCAATTAGGCTTTGACCTACTCTAGGAGTAAGGATAGGATTACACCATGAAACCCCCAAACACTGAAGTCGTGAAACGATGGAGGCCATATATCCTAAGGTCTATGTGGATGCATCTTGATCGTGATATCGGAGGGTTTGGAAGGTTGTTAGTCTGCGTTAACATGGTTTTTTGACGTCACCTAAGGCGACTTGGACCCACGTTTGACATGCCACCTATCTCTTGGATTTGCATGTATTGCAGACCTATGTTCCCATTAACACGTGACACGTGTCACCCTCTGAAGGGGCCATGTGTCATCACTACCTCGTTCACATATCACACCTGGCACTCACTGCTTGGTCCATCTGGCGAGGGGAGCACAAGAGCGTGCAAGTTTCATGAGGCTCTGAAGACCATAGTAAATCCTGGTCCTTGGCGTTAGCAGTGTGTGGCGACGGATCGAGTGTGGTTTGGAGTTCGCACTCTGGGAGATCTAAGGAGTGTTGTGCGTTGGCTCAAGATTTCCTGAAGGCAAGAAGGTCAGAGTAGATATTTCCCACCCATTGTAGAGTGCATGTGGACCATTGATCAGATTTCTCCGTGTGTTCGAAGTTCGAAACTACGGAAGGAAGGGTGGCTTGAGGAAAGGAAACCTCCAAACACCGAAGTTACGAAGTGATGTGAACCGTCTATTTGGGAATACTTTGAGATCCCTCCTGTCCGTTGGATCCATACTATAGTCAACACTTCGGTGAAGTCTTACTTTAGGAGAACGGTGATGTCATGACATCAAACTCCCTGAATGTAGGAGTTGTGAAGCAATGTGGATCGTCGATCTAAGGACCCTTCGGGATCCCTCTCAACTGTCTGATCAACCAAGAGGAAGGACTCATGTACAACACTTCGGTGAAGTCCTACCCTGGAAGGAAAGGAGTGTGGAGTGGATAGAACCCACCAAACACCGGAGCTTCGAAGTGACAAGGGTCGTAGATCCATGGGTTACGTGGACACACCTTCACCATGGGATTAAAGGGGTTGGGAGGCTATCAGTCCACAGTGATGTTGATCAGTGATGTCATCTAGGGTAACATGGACCCACAATTAACATGCCACGTGTCACCTGGATTATTTCATTTTGTAGACCCTATAGGCCCATTAATACGTGACACATGTCACTCACTGAAGGAGCCATGTGTCACCTCTACCTTGCCGCATATCACACTTAGAACTCACCGCTTAGTCCATTTGGCGGGAGGAGTATGAGGGACCCACCTGTATTTTCCCTCGTATCTAGTACAACACCATGTGTGAGAGTGGACCCTTCAAGAGTCCGGAACTTCGGGACTCCGGAGGTTTGGAGTGTGTTGACGAGGATAAGTTGAAAAGCCCAAAGGTCGATGCCACGTGGAGAGATTTTGGGGTCCTTCGAGAATTCGAGAGTTCGGAACTTTGGGAGACTTGAGATTCCCTGCTAGCCTATGTGTTAGACGAGGATCAAATCATGCTATTGGATTGGACAGTGGATGGACTTCCATCATGGATATAGGATCTTGAGGATGGTACGTGTGAGGTGGATCCACGTGGGCGCCACATGACCTTTGACCAATGAGGCTCATAGAACTTTGGAAGGGCATAACTTTCGAACCAGAGCTCGGGTTGGAGCATGGCAATAGTGATTGGAAAGCTCTTGATGAGTAGAAGAGGATGAAGACCTCGGACAGAGGATCTAAGATGATGGAGGAAAGTGAAATTTTGATGCCCCATTCCTTAAAAAGGTACTTAAGGGGTTGGGTGTGTTACATGTCCCATCTTTCTTAGGAAATAATATGATCATACTTCCACAAGGAGAGGAACTAGGTCGAACAATTTTCAATTAGTTTTGAATTTGTCTATGGCTATCTTCATTCTCTAAAATAGACCTTTTGTAAACATATGCTTTGATTAATGAAGAGTTGAGAACAAGATCTATGGAGTATTTTACTTGGAAATATAGTGGTAATCTAGTTGGATCTTTGAACACATATTTGTATCCTTCAAGTACTCTGTTGAATTCATGTTACTATTGAGAGTTGTGGTCAATGGAAATTTGACTAGTTTTTGTGATATTTTCCAACGTCGAGGTTTAACCATCAACAATGTGAATTTATGAGCATTTTTTGTCTTTTTTTTATCTTGTTTCATTGAAACAAAAGATACTGTTGACTTAGGTCATCGTTCAATCATTCCTTACCATTGATTCTAGATATTGACAATCAATTTGTGTGTTCTGCATTGATAATTTTCATGTCTATCTCATAAGTATGGTTTTCCAAACAACACATCAACTACTGAAAGTGGTGCTATGTCACAAATCATTCCATCCTTAAAAGTCTTGATAATGTAGGAAATATTGCACTATCGAGTGATTATGAGTTTGTGTTTGTCTTTCATTCAATTGATGTTGTAACGAGTGGTAACAAGGCTCAATTTCTTCACAATGTCTTTAGAGACAAAGTTGATTTGAGTACCATTGTGTGACAATCAGATGTAATGGGATATATTTCACGCATATCTATATATGAATAGTCTTTTTCTTTCATCTTTGTTGAAAATGGACAAGCTTGAGAGAGATGTTGAAGTTGATTCGAATAGAGTCAAAGCTTCTAGATCAAAGTCCACGATAGCTTTATTTATATCACCATTCTAATTTGTAGCTAAAATTGTTTTATAGGTAGACATCCACGTGAGGAATGTCTTCCAATCATTGCATTTAGATGCATCATGCCAAGTTGAACTATGGTAAACACATCATTTTCCCATAGGAAGTTAGTTGCCATGTTTTCCCTAAAATTTACCTTTCTTGAAAGGTTTCTTCCCACTATCTTGTTTCTACTAAGTAGTCTAAGTAGATCTTTTGGTTTTGTTGGGGTCAATAGTCGATGGATTTTTCTTATGACTAATCAGTTTGGTTGAGAAATTTATTTTTTCCTCAATCTTGATAGCGTAGGCAAATGCTTCCGCAAGAGTGCCAATAGTAAGGAATTTCATCTCTTCTTGCATGTAAGGAGATAAACCACTTTTATATACTTCAAAACAAGTTAAATTTATTCCTCCCTAACACTGCTTCGAGCCATTAGTTGATCGAATTCGTCAGTATAACTTTGTACAATTTGATCTTTCCATTGAATTAATTATTTCCATTTCTCGTATTGTTGTTCTATATGTTTGGGAAGACAAAATTCTATTCTAACATATTTGATGAATTACATCTATGTGTTAGTGGGGCCTCCTAAATTATCTTATTTTTCCATAGGTTTTCCCACCAATGGTGTATATAAGTTGACATCTTCAAATATGCAATTATGAAATTCTTAGCCTCAGAATGCTTATTCATAGAGAAGTAGGACTCCAAATGTTGTATCTAGTTGTCTACATATTCTACATAAATATTTCCCTCTAAATTAGGTATGTTGTGATTCATTTGTACCTTGAAGGGGATAACCCTATCGAAGGTAGTTCTCCCTAGGTCACTAGCTGAATTCAATCCCAAGGAACTACCAAGTCATGCAAAGATCTCGTTAAAATGACCATATGTATATTCTCTCCATAAAACAATTTCTTGTTCTATGAGTTCTCCAATCTCCTCTAGAGGATTTTTATTCTCACTCTTTCCATTACAGTCTACTAAGAGTCGATTATCAAAAATACTGCTCTAATACCATTGATCTATGTCACCTAGGTGAAGACAGGGGAGCAATAAATTAAACTGGAAGAGTTAATCTTTTTTATGGTGGAATCATATAAAAGCTACATTATTTCATAATAACAAAGTATAAAAAAACAAATAGAATCCACTAACAACAAACAACAATACCATTCACATGAGGATGCAAGCCAAAAATTCATAATGGAGAAACCCAAAGGAAAAAACTTTGATGTATCGATCAGTTATCTTAGGATTTTGGCCTTCAAAGTCTATAAGAAAAACCTCAAACAAAAGTGTACTTTGTCGATAGACTCATTTACAATACGAGAGAGAGAACGTTTGAATAGATTAATTAAATTTGAATGACCCCTTTTTATTCATGCTTACATACATTTATACATTTTCTAAAGAATTGTTTGGTGCCCTACTTATTGTGTCTTAGTTACAAAGCAATTATAAAACTAATTTAGGAAGACCAAATGACTTCTTGTTAGTTGTTAACTAAAAGAAGGTTAAAATACACACATTTCCATGTCAATGGTGTATGCTTACTATTTAAGATGTCATATGACATGTGTTAAGTCGTCAAATATTATTCAACATGAGGAATGACCAATCCTTATAGAAGGATGTGTAAATTGATGATGTTGAGGGTTGACTAAGAGGTCTAACCAAGGAGTCCACCGAGACTATGCACTAGTTGATGGGTGTCAATTTAAAGGAGATGAGATGGACTATGCACTAGTCAATGGGTGCTAGTTGAGTATTGGGATGGATCGAGGATGAGCACTAGGAACTTGGCCCTAGGAGCATTGTGACCATGTGGCATATCTTAGGAGGATGATCACTTGAATTGAGGATGCTTAGGTTGAGGGAATATTACTTGGGGATGGTTGTATACCTAGGAAACATATGTTGAGGATCATTAGAGAATTGGATTCTTTTCTTGGAGCAAAAGATCCTTGTGATGATGAGAACTTGGACACTTGAATCCCATACTTAGAGAGTGCATCACTTGAGTATTGATCTCTTGACATCTGTACACCTTAGAGAGAGAGAACTTCACTTGGAGACATTATCTTGTGGATTAGATTAGGTTGCTTGTGGATGTAGTCCACTTTAATATTGTTGATCTCCCTCACCTATTTTATATAAACATAGGAGAGTGTCTTTGTATATGATGTACTCATTATTCTATCTTTGTAATTGTCTTGGAGAGATCTGTGTGCTTGTGTGAGGAAGACCTATGGTTTGTGATGTGAACCTTAGGAAACATAAAGATGAATGTTAGCGTGAGGAATGATCGATTATTAATGCTTGTGTGATGAAAGAGAAGAAGACTTGGGGTTTATTTGATTTAAACCCTAGAGAAAGAACATTGAGTGTTAGAGAGAAAGAGAGAGGTCATTAGATCATGGTATCTTGTTGATGAACTTGTCTTGAAGTTTTTTGTTTTTGTTTTGTTGCAAAGGAGGAAGGTGCTAGGGTATGTTTAAGAGGAAAACATGTAGATGACAGGATATGCTAGGGTTCATCATCCTTGTATGAGAAGGACCTAGTTTTTGTGGTAAAACAACCCTAAATGAACCTAGAGTGATTTTCTTGGAGATATTATGTGATGCAAGCTTGGAAAATCTTATAGAATACTTGTGTAATGAAAATTTGGAAAATATTTTAGAGGAATTTTGTGATGCAAGTGAGAGATAAGGGTGATCTTGTTGGTGTTGATGATATCTTGGTGTTAAGCCTTTGGAGTGGCTAGGAGTATTTTGGTGTGTTGCTTTGCAAGGTTTTGTTTATTGGTTAGGGTATACTATGAATGGTGGATGCCTTAGCTAGGGTTCAAAATTATTTTGGGTGTCCTAGCTTGTGATAAGATGAAAGTACACGGTGTACTAGATTGTAACTTCATATGATCTATCTATGAAGTGTACCTTACTATCCAAACTTTATGTACTTTCAAATTTGATTTCCAGCTTATATTCTCATGGTGATTGATTAGTCTCTAATATTGGTTATGTATGTTGACTTAACATAATAGTTGGCAGAATTTGTTGAGAAWTTTGAKAAGCAAACATAGGCTAACTTAGGGAAGATTTATGGTTGTAATTGTGCCCTTAGGGATGTGAATCTTCACCCATTGAAGTACATTGTTTAGATGTTTATTTTCTTGGGCTATTAAGTATTTTGGTTGGGCATATGTGAAATATATTCTATTGTAATTTATATTTCAAATTAAGCCACAAGGCTGAAAATTCACTAGAAATAGACCCATGGAACCTAAAGTTTTGAGGTGAAATTTTTGAGTTTGTCTTAGGATCGGATTTTATGAAACTTCCACTTTGATCTACAAATGAAAAGTATTTTGGCCTTTAATGGGAATTTGATTTTTTGGTAAAAGACAAGCATTTTATCCTTTAACTAGCATACGACTTGCCTGCAATGAACAAATGTGTTTACCCTTAATTGGCATGTGATTTGAGCTAGATAGMAATATCTCCAACAAAMATCAAGGAGAAGTGTTGAGAGTATAAAATTCATCATGAATAGGAAATAATCATATGGTGCCACAAAAAGATTAAAAGGYCACATCAAGTGAAATGAATTAAAAGGCCACATTAAATGAAAATAGATTAAAATGCCAATTTGGTGAGGATCAATGGCCAAAATTTAAATAACCTTTAAGTGATTAAGGGTTGGTAATAAATTGACACTTAAGTGAAGATCAATGGCTAAGATTAAAAAATTATTGAGAATATCAATGGCCCCTAATTGAATGCAAGCCTAGTTGACTTGCTCAAAATTGATCACTCCCAACAATCTATAAATATATGGCCTCACACTTGAAGAGGATTGTTTTGGTTACATTAAGCTACTTACACTTAGAAAGATTTGATATACCATGGATTTATTGTAGATAGAGTTTAGAATATTCTTTGGTGGATAATTTCATGTACTTATTTATTATTTGAATACTATTACAAGATATTTTCATAGTACAATTCCTTCTGCTTGAGGGTTTTCCATTTACAATTTGTGTTTACATGTTGTATGATTCTTGTGATATTCAATGAAATTTGTATTTGCTTATTAATGAATATATCTTCTCTCCATATAATGTTAACATAATGTCACAACTATGAATGTGGTTTTCTAACATAAATCTCATGCCTTGGAATCTATGATAATGGACTACTTTAACTCTAAACAGTGAAAAAATGGTTTTATTGCATTCAACATAACTTGAGTCAAGCCCCGAGGGTGTAGAATAGTCGATGATTAAGCTTACTGTTAAGGCACTCCATTATGTAAATTCATCGGCTCCAAACCATCGAATTACCTTTTGTTTTGTGTGATGAGTCGTGTTGGCATTCTTGGAGGTTATAGTGGTAGTAGTTGGATAACACGACCTCATGTCATGCGAGTACATGCTCGACTAATTGTTGATTTCACTAGTCACAAAAAAAATTGACTCAATGTGAACACAATTGACAAGCCATCCATTTTCCACTATTGCATCTATCACCAGAGTAGTGTGTTAGGGTCCTACCCTAATCCCCTTACTTAGGATACGTTATTGATGTATGAGGTCACCTTCCTTGAATAAGGCCCAATAAATAGTTAGTTAATAGTCACTCATTGTAAAAAGGATCATCTTTATTAATAAAGCTCAAATTAATTAGTAGTCCCTCATTACAAGTGGGCCCATAGGTAGTTAATATTCTCTATTGATAGATATATATCGAGTAGAATTTTATGTATTTTTTTGTCAATGGTTTTTATTCTATTTGGAGATTTTCTCTAGGAGGTTGTCGCCTTGAAGAGGCAAGTGAACATAACTCTTCATTTTTTATTATCAAGAGATATTTCTCAGGGTTTATCTATTTTCTATTATGTTTTTTGGTTTTGTACTAATTTTTATGTGATTTCTCTAATGTTTTGGGTTAAGTACATTGCAAGTAGTTTTAGAGCTCTTTCTTGGACCAAAAAAGGAGATTTATTTTCTCTTTTTGTGGATTTTTGGCAGAAAAGAGGAAGACATCATTCATATACATTTCTTAAACATTCTAAGCATAATTTCAAGAAAAAATATACATATATGAATTCCTCTCAAAAAAAATATGCAAGTTCAAAAAACAAATCATCCAAAATGAAGTTCAAGAAGTGGAGTTATTGTTGATTTAAAATCGRGCTTTGATTAGCGATTTTTCCGATGACGACAACAAATTTTGTAGACTRGACATATTTTGCTAGAGTGCACAAATTTCAGTCAAACCAATGCTAGTAGATCTAAAGAAGCCATGGAATTTCATAATTTGGRTCATAATAGCTAATTCGAGAAGTATAGTAGAAGTTATGATCATTTTACATTTTCAGCCTCAAACCCTAGCTTGAAAAGTAAGTTATTTTCTCGTGATTTTAAAATCTTTTTCTTAGGTAAACAAGCTCCTAAATTTTTKAAATTTTTTTAGAGACATGTTCTGGTGTCTTTAAATAATATAATGATTTTGTGTTCAATAGGTAAAACTATGGTAAAAAAAGAATACATGCARGAAATAAAAATGGAAACACATTTTTGGAAACCCTTGTAACACTTGTTGGTACCCCTTCGAGTAGTAATGCATCATGTAGTACCTGTATATGAAATATCACTTCTATGTACCCTCAGGTATATAGGAAGTCCCCTAGGTATACCTAAAACTAACTTTACATAAACTAATTAGTCGTCTTGTTTCTATAGTACACTGAAAACAACACTTGGGGAGATCACTCTCTAGTACCCGGGTAGTCAAGTAGTACGGATAATGGCATACTTGAGCCTCCTTAGTTAGTGCCCTAAGATATTGGGTCGAGTACTACTATTCGACCCCACACATATATCAAAGAGATATAGCACCCGACACTCCCTTATCCTTGGGACCCAATAACATTTTTCAGTGAGCTCACCCATGGTGGAGCTCTACAAACCACCTCATATCAACTCCCTAGACAACATGGCCACCCACTCTACTTATGATAGTTTGGACAACCTAGAAGCTCAATTTCAGCAAATTTAGATGACCATAAAAGTTTGGGATTAGAAGTTAGATGAGAAGTTAGTGCAAAAAATTTAGTAGAACCCAACCAATATGGAGAATATGTTGAATGAGAAGTTGGTGTTTATGCCATCTCGAGGAATACCAAAGAAGACACCTGGAATGCACAACATATTGATCCACACGAGGAAGAAAATTTTAACTCAATACTATTTAGCCACCAACAACCCTCTTCAGGTCCGCACAACCATAAACCAATGGATAATAACATATGACATTGTTTCCCTAAAGTTGACCTAAATAAATTTGATGGTTCTAACCCATTAGGATGCATCACCCATATGGAACATTACATCTCCCTCCCATACATTATTGTTGACATGATGAAACTTAGGGCGGTGGTCTTATATCTGGATCTGAATTGATGGCAATGGTGGGAATGGCATAAAAAGGCCTATGTGGGCTACATTGCATGAAGTCATTTTTTTAAAGATATCTTTGCATGTTTCAAGTGACATAGTCACTATTTGGGGAATCTTACCAAGTTACACCAAACAGGCTCAATCACAAATTTATGTCATCATTTGAGCAATTAGCCATCTATATAGAGAACCTAACAAATTCTTCTATAAATAATGTTTCATTATGGCCTCAAGGAGGATATTCGAGAACAAGTCAAAATGAATCATCTCTCTACTTGGTTGGAAGTGTCTCAAAGGGCTCTAGAAGTAGAGAAAATAATCAATGAACAAACCAAAAAAACCTCTTTCATTTCCCGCACTCGCCCTCCCCAAGTTAATTCTCCCAGAAAAACTCCTACTCATCCCTTGAAATTACAAAGGTTGTCTCCAACAGAAATGGAAGATTGCCAAAGACATGGACTTTGTTATAATTGTGATGAAAAATATGATCCAGGTCATAGGTGTAATGAACATAAATTGTTCCAAATTGATATCACCTCTCCAGCCTTGACCAAAGACACACTAGAGTTATTAGTTGAATACACCAACACTCCTACTCAGAAAGATATTGAACTTAACTTCCCTCATGAAGAACCCCTAATCTCACTTCATGCATTATCGGGCATTTCG
This sequence comes from Picea sitchensis, assembly GCA_010110895.2. Lineage (NCBI taxonomy): Eukaryota > Viridiplantae > Streptophyta > Pinopsida > Pinales > Pinaceae > Picea > Picea sitchensis. The sequence continues at coordinate 35,573 of SNQJ01S0024538.1, read as the reverse complement.
ACTCCACAAACATTGAAACTTGTGGGCTACATAAAGCACTGAAAATTTGTAGTCCTAGTTGATAGTGGAAGTACTCACAATTTCATTCACAAGTGAGTGGAAGAAGAAACCCATTGTTCTATGCACCTAGTGCACAACTTCCAAATCATGATCACCAATGGAGGTATGATGAAGTGTGGGGGAAGATGTAAAAATGTCAGACTCCATATGGAAAACTATCCGCGTAAAACCCATCTATTTTCCATCGATATGGGTAGTTGTGATATACAATTGTGGGAAGAATGGTTATGCACATTGGGACAAGTCACCATGGATTTCAAGGTATTGATGTTATGGTATCTACGGGAGGTATTAACCTCTACATGTAACCTTTGACAAGACCAGAATATTCTAGGAAGTAAGAGCAACCCTAAATATATGGTTAATAACCCTAGAAGACAAGTCGGCTCAAGAGAATAATTTATATTAAGTTATTAGCCTCCAAGAGAAGAACTTGGCCCAGTTAAGTGACTTGGAGGACTATAAATAGAGGGCACTTGATCTCATTTTCACTCACTCACTCTCACAATTGAATAAGGACTAGTGGTGTGCATGACTAGAGGAGAGTTGTAGCTGTTGCAGTAGTGACTTGGTCTTTGGTTATCGTTTGTACTTTATGCTTGGTACGCTAGCTTTGGAGAGAGGTACGCTACCTTGGTTGGCTATTGATTCTAGTGATTTCTTCCGTAATTATTATGTCTGCCAAGGTTAAGGTGCTCGGGGGTGGCCTTTGTGCCTATGGTTGGGTGACAATATAGTGATATTGTCTATGGTGAAACGAGCACACCTATTATTTTAACAATTTATGAGCCCACGCTATCTTCAAACAATATAACCATTGGAAGGTAGATTGGGAGGATTTTCTTAGTTGCATTTGCAGTCAGAGTTTTGTTGCAGCAATGAAACTATAACCCTTTTGTTGATGCACCTTAATTGAAGCGCTTGACCTAATTCTTGGATATCCCAGTGTGCCCTAGCCAAGTGCACCTCCTGGTACTCTAAGCAAGCCAAGGCATCAAGTTTGAGTTTTTGGTCAAATTCAATGGTTGACCAAGTCAAAGAAGTCATGACTTACTCTATGAAGTCAGAAAACAAGTTAGAAGGGGCTTTAAACTTCATAGCATGGAAGACAAGGATTGACCTCATCCTTGCCAAGAATAAACTCCTAGATATCATGAAAGGAAATATCATGGAACCACAATTTG